>JANZLD010000008.1:13180212-13197017 GCA_026413575.1 Erythroxylum carthagenense | reverse complement strand
TAATGTATGCTTATGCTGTTATATGATTCTGTATGATGAATTGACACTTCATGTATAGATTAGTTATTACTCACTAAACTATATGCTTAGCACGGTGGATTTGTCCCGTGTAGGTTCAAAGCGAAGAGTATAACGACTGGGACAAGTCAACCGCATTGGCCAAAGGAGCCTGAGTTTTGTATTGCTCAAAAATGTATTTTGTTGAGTTTGTTTGGGCTTGTATATAACTTTGGATTTTTTTTTTGTTTATGAAATTATGATATGTATTATATGTATGCTTGAGTTTCTAAAAATTCATGTCTGAAATGTTTTGTATGTTTTTGGACATGTTTATTATTATTATTATTATTATTATTATTATTATTATTTTATGCTATTCTTTCGAGAAATATTTTGGTTAGTTTGTACTGGCTTATGTGGAATCCCCATATCCTCCCAGGGGGTATTAGGGTGTCACAGTCATGCAGGTGACAAGGAAAGCGTACCATTTGCATCGTGAAGATGGGCAGGGACGAGATTACGGATTGTGTTAGTGTAACTTGATTTGCTAAAGATAACATCCTAGATCTCCAACTAGTCAGCTTTTGTTGGGCCTTATCCAAAATGTACTGATAGGTATTTCTTATGGTACGCTCATGGATCAAAGGGACTCCTAGATATTTTCCAAGATTGTTTGTTCTATTAACCTGCATCGCATGGTTAAGACGACGCGCAGTATTGCTAAGAACATTATTGGAGAAAAGTATCCAAGTTTTAGTAAAGTTAGTGCATTGCCCTGATGCCCTACAAAAAGTTTCAAGTGTCCTTGTGATTACTTACATCTGTGCCTCCGTTGCTTCGCCAAAAAGGGCTAGGTCATCAGCGAAAAATAAATGGGATAAGGGAGGTCCCAATAAGCTTAAACGAATTGGTTTCTAATGACCTTGATGCACTACCTGAGCAATAAGGTGCCCTAATCGTTCCATGCATAGCACAAAAAGATAGGGCGAAAGTAGATCCCCTTGTCTAATGGCTCGGGAAGGTGTAAAAGGTTCAGAAAGAGTTCCTTCCTAAGTTACCTGAAAAGACACCGTCGTCACGCACTTCATAATGACACTAATGAGGTTAAAAGGTATCTCAATATCAGTTAAGGTATTTTGAATGAAATCCCAACGAAGCCTATCATAGGCTTTCTCAAGATCTACTTTCAGAGCAAGGTATCCCTATTTGCCTTGTTTTTTCCTCATCGAATGGATTGCTTCCTGCGCGATGATTATGTTGTCTGTGATTTGCCTACCAAGAATGAAACTACATTGATTCTCCTTTACAGGGTAATCCATGTGAGCTGTCAACCGATTCACAATAACTTTGGCGATAACTTTATAAAGCACCGTACAGAGGCTTATGGGCCTAAACTGAGTAAGATTGGTAAGAGCAGGAATTTTAGGAATTAAGATCAGGATTGTTTGGTTCAATTCCTATTCCCAGTGATCTAGTTGAAAAATGGCTTGAATCAAAGCAACCACTGTAGGTCCTACCTTATCCCATTGGCTTTGAAAGAAAAGTGCATTGACCCTTCAATGCCCATGGCTTTGTTTGGGTTTATGAAAAAAACTATCTTCCAAACTTCAGTTTCATGGATGGGACTACCAAGTTTGTGAATCCGGTCTGTTGAAAGCTATAGAAAGCCGTCAGAATGTGGCAATAGATGAACCACCCCAATGTCAGGAGTATATAATTAGATAAAAAAATTCCTCATGCTTTGTACCCGACACTAGAGATCCTGTGGCATCAAATAGCTGATATATTTTCGATTTCGTCCTTTTGCAAGTGTGATGGTATGATAAAACCTGATGTTATGATCACCCTTCGAAATCCATTCACATTTGGCTCGTTGATGCCAATATATTTCTTCCTCTCACAACACATGTAAAAGTTTAGTGCTCAAGCATTCTTCTAAGTCAAGAAGCTCGTCCAACGTGCCAATTTGCATCGCTCTCTGAATTCCCTCTAACCGGGCAAGAAAATGTTTTTTTCGATGGAAGATATTGCCAAACACATCTTTATTCCATCTCGTTAGTCAGAGATTGGCGATGGATTTACTATAGGTCTCTTCCTCCGGAAGCCAATGCTTTGTCACCACATCATTGAAGCCCGAATGAGTTAACCAGGCGTTTTGAAATCGAAACCTAGTTGATCTTGGTGCCTGTTGTGGGAAGCTATTTAGGTGGATCAACAAGGGACGATGGTCGAATCCCAAAAAGGGTAGATGTTGATTGACTGTATGGGGAAAAGCCCTTAGCCAAGAAGTCAATCCAAACACCCGATCTAAGCATGCTTATGTTGTTCCTCTTCACCAAGTGAATTTCAATCCCATAAATCCCAAATCATGCAGACTACACTGATTAACCCAATCCCTAAAATGATTATTCACTATACGAGTGGCCATCGCACCCCTTTGTTTATCTGAAGCCTCCAGTTTAGCATTAAAGTCGCCTCCCACCAACTAGGGTTCAGGAGTAAGATGACCTATCCAACTTAAAAGACGTCAAAGGATTTTTTGAGAGTGATTTTGGGGACTGACATAGACTGGCGTAAAATCAAACGAAAGATCACCATACTTGACTTTGGTATAGATGAATTGTTGATGAGCGATGACCATAGAGACCTCAATTTCATTTTTCTAGAGTAACCAAATTGCTCCCGAAAAGCCTACAGCTTCGACCCTGAATGAGAAATCGAAAACCTAACTTCTTAATCACAATGCTAGCCCTGTTTTCGCTAATGCGAGGCTCTAACAAAACCAGAATGTCAGGTTTATATATACGTATATAATTACGTAATATTGCCTATATATTCGTCCCCCTGCTCCTTAATAATTCCATATGAGAATTGACATCAGATATTAGGGCGTTGTTATGGCGTCCGTACATCAGAGTGCACGGTAATGCCATCCGAGAGATTGCCCGTTTTGTCACTCTCCAAGTGTAACATCTCATCACCGATGGGAAGGATAAAATGGTAAATTTAGATCAGCTTGCGAGTGTGTTCACATATCTTGGCATATATATGTGTAAAATGGCCTCTATATTGATATGAATGGTAATTTTCCAAATGTACATGATAGTACATGCATTCGTGACAATTCCTGGCTTATGTGTCAATAAATGTAATCTTTGTGAAAGATGTGAATTATGGGTTTAAGAAATTGAATTGGAATGATTTTTGTGTATTCTGCATAAAATTGCTAAGTGAGTACCGATGAGATTCCGGTACTGAAAAAGGGCTATCAAATTGACACTACAAATTAATGATATGATTTAGGAATATTTTTATTTTGAGCCATTGAAATTTTGAAAAGGTTTATGAAAGTCAGAGTTAATAAATTGATTGAAACAGAAATTGATAGACATGACAGAAACAATGAAAGTGTGTGAAACTGAAGGAATTAAATTTCAATTCAGTCCCTAAGAGTTTAAATTTCGGAATTGAAGTAGGGAAGTTATAAGAATTTGTATAAGGGCAAATTGGGAATTACACTTAAGATTATAAGACTTAAGGTTTAGAGAAAGGGGTAAAATGGACTTTCACCCTGCTTAAGGGTATATAAAGCGAAAATTATGGATGTTTGTTTGGAAAGGAGGAGGAAGTTGTCGAAGAAGAGGAAGAGAGGAGAAAGGCATTGGTTTTTGGAAACTCTTTGAAGATTTTGGAAGCCAAAACAAGTAAGTTTAAGCTTTATTCCTCTTGTTTAGATGATTGATTCAAGTTTTGAGTGGTAAGAGTTATAAAATGGGTTAAAGAAAATGTTTGGTTTTAGGGTTGTCGACCATTGATGGATTTTGAAGATTTGTTGAATTCATTGTGTTGAGATGAGTAGGAAGTGAAATAAAAGTGATGTTAAGTGTTAAGATGAATTGTGTTGAGAAAGATGGAAAGAATTGGATTGAAAATTGTTGAAAAATCAAGTTTTGGGAGGTTACGGGCTCGCACGGAAGCGTGCACGCCGTGGTGCACGTCGCGGCACACGGAAACGTGCATGCCTCGGTGCACGTCGCGACGCACGCAAGCGTGCACGTCGCGGTGCGCGCCTGCGCTCACGACGCTGCGTGTGCGATTGCCCTCGCCGCGGCGAGCTACTGCCTTCCTACATGTATGTTTTGGTTTTTAAACCATAACTTTTTACACAGACATTCAAATAAGGTGATTTTTGATTTGGTGTAAACTAGAGGCATGGGGCTATAAGTTTTATGAAGAAAAGAAGTTTAGTTCAGTTTATTAGGGGTCTCAATTTTTGAAATGAAGTTGAGCGTAGAATATTGGTTTCGTCATAAAGATAGTCTGTATCTATTTGAGGAATAATTTTTGGATTTTTCTGAAACAAAGTGAATGATTTTAAAGTCTATTGAGTTCTGATATTGAGAAAAGGCTGAGACAGGAATTTTTGGGTTAGTTCCGGGAATGTCACGAAAGTGCATAGTGCATATTTTGAAATTTGCTACATGTGCATTGTTAGATATTTCTGAGTTGGTCAATGTGTAAAATACGAGTGTTTGACTTATGATAGAGACACATCTAGAACGCCAACCCACCGACGTTGCCGAGATGTCTAGGCGTTAGCACGGAAACTACTGTGAGTAACCTAGATGGTTTCTCTGTTATCTTTTGCTTAAAATGCTTTGATTATTCCTGTGAAGAATAATGGTGGGATAATGTTTAATTGTGGATTCCGGACTGAAGGTCCGGTGTATTGGAGTGATATGACATAGAAGTGTCATGGATATGTGGATTTGGGAAATGAATTGCGAAATTACTTGCCTATGATATGACTAATTAGGATTCATGTGATTGATTGTGATACATAAACGTAAATTGTGCCATTCATAGGCTAATCGAATGTGAAATATGCACACGTGCATAATGATGTGATAAATCGTGACATATGCATGTCATACATTAATGCATGAACGGAAAATGACAGTTGTGACCGGAGTAGCCACCGATCAGAGCTTTAGCTCAACGTTTATATTTGAGCCTCGAGCCCCACAGTGATTCAGAGCCTCTAGCTCAATGATTAATGCGCCCTTAATGGGACAGTTCAGAGTCTCTGGCTCAATGATTAATACGCCCTTAATGGGATAGTTCAGAGCCTCTGGCTCAATGATTAATGCGCCCTAATGAGACAGTTCAGAGCCTCTGACTCAATGATTAATGTGCCCTTATAGGGGCAGTTCAGGCGCCCGGTCAAAACACAGAATTAAATTGGAAAGAGTGTTGCATGCTACATTTGAATTAGATTTATTTGATTGAATGATAGGCAAAATGCCTTATACTGATGTTACAATCATGAATACGACTAAATGTGAGATTATGTAATAATTGTGATGTGTATGAAATGTAATGGCTGTTGACCAGAGTCGCCACCGATCAGAGCTTTCAGCTCAACGTGTGAAAACGAGCATCGAGCTCATAAGTGATTCAGAGCCTCAGGCTCAACGTATAATGAGCCCTATATCCATTAATAGAATAGGGATAATGAGCCCTACAAAGGGACAGTTTAGGCACTTAGTCACAGCAAAATAATAATAATAAATGGGAAGTGAGATTCATATGCAAGTATCAGCATGATTTATATGAATGTGAATTTCTATAAATGGGTGAATGCGAAATTTTGTGAAATTGCATAATGTAATAAAGTTAGATTTATGCGAATTGTGGAATGTGACTAGATACATAATATTGCGATTATATGATTTGTGAATAAATGATGTAACACGGGTTGAGTGGACCATCGATGATGGTTACCTTATTGAGTTCGCAAAATTCACCCAAAAATTGCAATTATTTTTCAGGACTCAGAAGAATACCCCGTTAGGCAACGGGCGTATAGCGACTGCCGATGAGCGATAGAAGAGGTCGGGGTCAGTTGAGTCTGCGCTAGTGTTTGTAAAAATTCTGTATTAATGATTCTGTCAATTTGTAATGACACCGATTCAATTATTGTGTAATTGTAGAAGACTTTCGGGGTCGTCATTAATTTCCGGCTTATTATGAAAATTGTTTCCGCACTATCTTTTAATGTATGTGTGTTTGTTAAGTTAAACTGAAATTTGACAGAGTGTTGTAGCACGCCACCCTCACAGGGCACGAACTCGGATATTACCATCGATGTCGGGTTCGGGTCTTATGGGAGTGGGGTGTTACACCAAGATATCCATCTCTTGTGCTTCATTTAGATTCGGATTTAATTCCACCGTTGAGTCGTTGGGAGGCTCAGTGGGTGGTAATAATTCTTACTTCCGACCACCACCTTCCATTTCCATATTATCCGGCCCTTCCTGCATGGGGCAATTTTCTGCAACTACTATATCATTAGTCGTTAAGACATTTTTATCACAAATCATCTCAGAATGTGAATTTATAATAATTGCAATATGTTTATCCTGAGCTGTGGGAATAAGGGGTACCTCGGTGCCATTGGCCGCACCTACCTTTGGACGATCGTCTGACTTTGTAAGTGCGCTATTAACTGGTGGGGTAGTATTCATGGATTTGTCTTTTGAAGCAGCCCTTGTAAGTCATTTACTGCTGTACAAAGTAGATGCTCCATCCTGGCCTTTTTTATGTCCCATGCTAACTAAATCAACTAGATTAAAACGGTTCCCTATTCCTGTCAAGTCTCTCTGAGCAGTGGGCTCCCTCTCTGCAACAGGGTCATTATCCATTGTCTCTATATCTGTCAAAGCTAGGTACCTTGAGCCTCCCACCTTAGAATCCGTCTTGTGCTTATTAATGTCTCGGTGATTTTGAAGTTGTATAGGGGCGGGAGGAGTTCGTTGTTGCACCATCATCCAAGGACCATACCTGTTAGAACCCGCCACCGTCTGGACATCTATCCCAGTACCCTCCGGCCCTCGTTGCGTTGTGGAACTATCACTCGGCCTTATAGCCGACGATGGGGGGACATTCTGGTTTTGTGGGATCGACGAGCATTTGGTAGAATCATGTCCAACCATACCACAGTTGAAGCATATTTGCAGAAGTCCTTCATATGCCACCAACACTGTCTCACCATCTCACTCCACTGTGTTGCGTAAAGGGACGGTAAGGTCTATATCGACAGCAACTCGCGTGAACCGTCCTCTCTGCGTCTGCATGGTCGTCTCATCTATCTTCACTGTTTGTCCCAATTGATTCCCCAAAACTGTGAGTATCATTGGATGATATCGAGCAATAGAAAGTTTGAGGAACCTTATCCATATAACATCTCTTGTTACCTTGCCTTGGGAGGGACGAAAATCTGGTTTCCATTACTGGACTGATAAAACATGTCCGAAAGGTCCATTAGTGAGGGTGTTGATGAAGTCGCTATCGTCAAGGAATTTCACCAGAAAGTAATCATAGTCCAAATCTATAACCTTCATGGGGCCTTTCGGACTCCACAAATTTGCGAACCAAGATTAGAGAACCCGATATCCAATACGACGTCCAAGTAGGTTGATAGCAACGGATTTTTCCTACTACTTGTCTAGCTTTGCCTTGAAAGTTTGGGATAGCATAACACCTGCACCAGCTTCCTCCGTCAGATGGGTTGTGTCATCTTCCTCTGGCTCGATAAACTCCTCAATAGGCCATGGACAAGTCATTGGCTCAACGTCCATCGTCGAGTTTCCTAAGACCGCACTATAGTAGGTTCGGGGTCTAGGGAAGGATCCTCATCACATTCTCGGAGTCTTACCTTCTTGAGGAGATGACCCTCATGTATTAGGGTTGTCATGAGAAGCATTGAGTATTACATAAAAATAGAAAATTTTAACGCAAAAATGAAGATGAACAGTAACAGTTACAAAGCGTTTTCTCTCTCCAGGTATATTGTTTGTTCCCTGTTTTTCATATTTTACTTCTTTTCCTCTTAACATTCAGTCCCTTTTATTCTACTGTATTCCAAATTCCTCGTGGCCTTCCACAGCTCGTCCTCATGACCACATAATCCATTTACAACCTAATTTTATACTAGTTAACATTAAAATTTATCATTATCCGCACTTATAGAAAATAGCTATTTGGATGTAAGAATTAATGCATATGGTATAGACGTTAGGTTAGTCTTTCTCAGTCGAAAGAGAGGTTTGCCATCTCTTACCCTTACCCATGCATAGCCTCTCTTCTACCTGGTCTCAGTAATGGAGTTAATCCCATTTTGAGTCCCAACTCCCAAAGCTGTTGTTAGGATAGGCAAGCTCATTTTCCCAAATAATGAAGTCACATAATTGTTTATTCACTAAGACACTCAATTTCCTAATTAAGCCACATGGGAGGACTTATAACAATTCAAACAAACATATCCTAGTTTTGATTGTGACCTTAAGGACAAGGTCTCATTTAATTCCAAGCACAAGAAGGCCAAGTTTCATCTGATACGAAAAGCAAATGGGAAAAAAAAAAAAAAACGAAGTGACAGGGAACCAAGAAACAGAAAAATTACAAATAAAGCGTCCCTATGAATATCTTTAATGAGATTTTGAAGTCCACCTCTGTGCTCATGGCTTTCCAAAGCCAGAAGCAACCCTCTTCCCTTTGGGTGCTTCTACCCTTTCAGGACTTGGGCGTCCAGTCTTATCTTCATACTTCTTCTCTAATGCCTATCACAGTTTAACTAGTTAATATGTGGCAGCACAGTCATGTAGTAATCATATCAACATAAGAATAATGAGCTACAAAATTCCTTTTTAAATTTTTTCCAATATCTAAGTTCAAAAGGTTCTATCAAACTAACATTTTGCTGACATAACTGACAAAGCACGTAAAAGGTTAATGTTTTTGAACATTAAACAAGCGATCATATTTCAAATTCGTAACCAACAAAAGTTTAAAAATCATATTGACAAAGACAAAAATCACATAGGTATATCATAAAAGATTTGCCTTTTTTATTGATTCCTATGGATTGAATCAAAAACAATTCTTGAACGTAATCTCTCTAAGCATTAATCTTCATATGCTTCGTTAACTACATTAACAAAATACCAATAAAAACAACCTTTTAAACTGAGTTGTCTGATTTTTTTAAAATTTAGACACTCCATTGAAAACTTTTTAATTCGTAATCCCTATAAGCATGGTGTTTCTTTGGCAGATCTTATGCTTTTGCTAAAGGAAAAGAAATGAAACATTGAGAGTGAACAAACCACGGACAGTTTCTTGCGGCGTGGCGAGAAAAGAAAAAACAGTAGGTAAAATTTCACTCACCTTTAGCTGACCACGAATACTATCCAGAACTTCTTCAGTCATTCTATCAAAGAACAGAACACCCTGCAATACCACACCTATTTTAGCCATGCAATGAAAACTCTAAGTTATAAACTCTAAAGCACCCACACAAAAAATTCTCCATTAGCCATTTACAGTACACAAATTAACAAATGATAATGGACCTGCAGATGATCATATTCATGTTGGAAAATCCGTGCAGGAAGGCCTGACAAGTTGACTGTATACCTAGCACCACCAATATCCCTCGCATCGATTTTTACGGACTCTGGTCTCTGTATTAAAGATGCCAGTTAGTGTGAAACACAAGACAGTTTGGAAAGTTTTGAATTTGAGGGTGAATACTAAGCCAGCAACGATAATACATGATTTTAATAAATAGACAAAAGACATAAACCTCCATTGTAGTTTAAGATATCTTAGAAAAATCCCCTAACTTTAAAATTCTTGAACGGAAAAACTCATTTTTTTGAACTTCGGATTAAAAAACAACGAAACACACGTAGCAAGAATATCAAATGTTAATTACATAACAATTCAACTCAACTCTTAAACTCGAACCAAACTAATTAAATCTCACACAAACTAAAAATTTATCATAATCATCTTAAATTATTAATTTAGACCACAATTTAATTCATTAGGGTCGAGTTTAAAAACTAAGTTGGGTTATAATTTGAGTAACATTTGATTAGTCCACGTTTAATGTTCATACTGCACGTGTTTCGTCGTTATTTTCTAACCGAAGTCTAAGATAAGAGATTTTTCTGATTTTTTTTATTTTTTTTATTTTGAAAATTAGGAGGAACATTTTTGAAAATTTTAAAGATCAAAGTTTTTTTTCAAAATTTCTTAAACTATAGAGGAGGTCTAAGTCTTTGCCCTTTAATAAATTAAATAACCCTTTCACATACCCTTCTCTTTCTATATGACTTTATGTTTTATAGTAACATCAACGGTCATTTAAAGTATATGTTCTCTAATGTGCTGCCAAATGATATCTATCATCTAAGTTCTTAGAAAATCAAAGTGAACTGTGCTCCCTAAGTTGTTGGACATATTAACCAACTGTTATTACGAGCTATTATTCAGAACTTCAGTTTGTTATTAAAGCATTTTCCTGGAAATAGATCTAAAAGCACATAATTACATGAATGTGTGAATCAAATGTTATTATGTGTGAACGACCAGATTTAATAAATAAGATACTGAATAAACGTAACAGATGGTCACAATAGCTGTACCTTTACCTGGATTTACTTGTTATTGCTACAAGAAATCAAATTTACCAATAGAAAACCTTGCAATGAAGATTTTGATTTATCATATTAACTTGCATATGATTATTAATAACTGCAAGTGGCCCTTTCAGCTGATTATTAATCTCATTAGTCTGGTGGAATATGAACTTGAACAAAAGAAAGCAAGGCAAGGGCAAAGTGCAATGCAAGTACCTCTACATCAGCATAGATACCAGGAAAGGATAGGCAGCCTTCATTAAAGAGCACTATTTTCTTTGCATATTTGCTAACTCTTGGATTAACAAGAACAATTTCCTCTCCTCCACCACGTTCTCCAACTGGATTAAACACCATAAGTTGCACATTGATCCCTACTTGGGGTGCTGAGAGACCAATACCATCAGTTCTGTTAAAAAGGAAGCCAAGAAGTATTGTTCACAAACCTGTCAATAGCAAAGAATTTTATAAGAATATAACATGTATACTCCAATAAGGCATTTAAAATTACCAGAATAACATTGATACGTAGGTTTGTGGGAGACATGATAGCTGTTGAAAGATTTTGAATAAAAACGAACTTGTTTAAGAAAAGGCATGTTACGTAGAGCATTTGACATTAGACTAGACCAATATAACAGGTAAAACTAGGTAGGATATGGTATGGTTCAAGAATACAGGTCTCATTACAAAGACAATATGGGTTTACGCTTTAGTAGCAAGCTGGGAAGGAACAGCAGAGTAGCCCAATGAACAAAGAATAGCTCCAATATGTGAATTCAAAAAAGCGAAGAAATAACAGATGCTAGCACAAGAACTATTCATCAAATTCTTTTATTAACTTAATGACCACACTGTAAGAATAGGAAATATCTATAGACGCAAGATAATGAGATTTCTAGTGCTAGCACTATGGGTGTTATTCAGAGATGCAAAAGTAAAACCAACAATTAAAATACATCAATTTCATAAATTTAACGTGCCAATGAACCCCTCAACACAGAGGATAATGCACTCTGCAAATTGATATGGTTCATTCAAACCAATATCCACAACTAAAACGTACTATTGGGCGTCAAGAATTTAAATATACGAAAATGATAGTTTCAAAAGAGTGCGGATACGTTTAAAGGTACCCATCGACTGAAGCACCGGACCCTTCAAACACAAGAAGTAAGCTTGAGCCAGAGGTACATCGTAAGGTTTAAGCTTGAAGTCACACAATTAAAGCCCCACAATTCCAATACCAGAAGCCTTTTTCTATTATCGATACTCTTTATACAGAAATACCTTGCAAGACTCCGAAAACTTACTTGTACATAATATCGAACATTTCATCTACCAACTTCTTCAAATTCTCATCAAATCTATCAATTCTCTTGTTCCTCGCTCTCAATAAAGGGTCTGGATACTCCACTATTCTGAGTGGCGCTTCGAAATTAAGATCGGAAGCTATTAACGAATAAACAACAAAACATAAATTACAACCCCGTAAGCCATTACACCATAAGACGTAGGAAACAAAATAAAGATAGAAGCTAATAACAGTCAGAAATTTGCAGAAAGATCTGAAATTGCTTGTATCCTATGCGAAGCTGCAGATTCAAAGCGCAACCCATATCCCGTTCAACTTCAAACTATACGATAAACGACACTTTACTAGTAAATAGCTATCTTACAAGACGCTACTTCGTCTACTTTGGGCCATCCTCGCTTGGCCTGAGAGCAAACGGCCATGGAATGGTGCTTCCAAAGGCTCACTACGGACGAGGACCCAATAAAGCAAGAGAAGGTGGAATCTTGACGGGTTTGAGGGAAAGGAAGAGCCTGAAAGCGTTGAGGCGCGTGGACGGGTAGTGAACCAACCGCCATAGAAGCGGAGAGTCTGCTAAGTTTGAGGTCGTAACTTTACGTGCACTGCTGAAACAATTGGCAGCAATTTCCACTACAATTGTGAAATCAAATTCATATTGTAACTAGTCGCGTACCCACGTTACACGTGGGATCATTTTAGATAAGAAATAAAAACAAAAGAAGAATATTAATTTTAAAATATTTGAATAATTCAAGTAATTCGAAATTAAAAAATTATAAATAATTTTCATATAAAATTATTAAGTATAAGAGAACTCTTCATATACTAATTGTTTTTTTTACGATATAATATGATACAAAATTAGACTAAGGATTTATTGCATATTATAAAGTAATTCAAGCATTAAAATTTTGAATGCATATTGTAGTAACATACTATTTAATATAATTCACATGCACATTTTAAATCAATTAATTTACTCATTATTATATAAAACACTTATTGTTCTGTAGTTTAATTTTTAAAAAATATTCTTAATCATTAAAATATTTAAAAATTGTTTATAGTTTTTAGTTTTTTAAAACTTGACAAAAGCCGATTGATATATCGACTAATTAAATATTATTAATACAAACATTCAATTCAGATATACCTAATTCGAACCAATTAACCTCGATTCCAACTAATAATATTTTTTAACTAACAAAGTAAATTTTAAGTGTTTTTTATAATTAAAAAATAGCTTAAATTTTGAGTTGTTTTATCAATTCTTTTAAAATTTTCTTTATTATTGAAAATGTATTTATTAATAATTTTTCTTGTTAATTCAAGAAAAAGTTTTGTATTGATAGGGTAAAATTGTGATAGTATCTAAAATGATATTTATGTATATCATTTTAGATACTTTTCAGTCCATTTTTTAATTAAGAAATGATATTTACATCCTATTCAAGTATTTCTTTTAATTAATACATGTGAAATATTTTTTAACTATTTAAAATATTATCATTATAACTTATTTAGTTCAAGTTAATTTATTTTTGAGTTTATAAATAACTTTTTCTTATTTAAAATAAAAATAATAAATTATTAATTTTAGACCTTAATATTTGATAGAGTAAAAGGCATAGATCTCTCTTGTAATTTAAAAATTAATTTTTTTATATTTAAAATTCTCAAAAAATCTTTCTAATGTTTATTTTTCTAAAAAAACTCGTTCTTTTAAACTATGGTTAAAAAATATCGACAAAGCTTATGTAGCATAAATATCATACGTGAACTAATCAAATATTAATAACATGATAACTAAACTCTGCTCTTTAATTTAATATGAATTAATTAAAATTGACTTAAATTAATATTTTCATATAATTATAATAATTTATTAATTTAAATAAGATTAATTAGTTCTAATTGAAGTTTAAGGTTGTGGTTTAATCATCATTTAAATAACAATTGATTAATTCACAATTGATGTTTATACTATATGTGTTTTGTAGTTATTTTTTAACAAATGTTTAAGAGAAGGATTGTTTTAGAAAAAAAACTAGAAGTATTTTTTTTTAAATTTTAAAGAATTGTATTATAATATTAAAAAATAATCTCAACATTATATTACCCTTAACAATTCTTAATCCTGTACCTTTTATTTTATTTTATTTGTAATTTTATTTTGAAAAATAAAACATCTATCCAATAAAAATTATTAATAAAAAATCCAAATTTTAATTATAGCTTTGTATTTTTATTAATGTTTGTTACCCACATTTAAGATTACTTTTTAAAAAAACTTTGGTTCAAATCTTATCTAAGGTAGATTGTATTTTAACTAGTTTTGTTTTAAAATGGTTTAATTTCCTACATATTATTCGCATTTTAGGAGACTTTCCACCAACTTTTGGGTCAATCTGGAGGTATAATTGAAGTTTGGGTCAAATTTGAGAAGCAAGGAGATTAGAGATTGATAACAAATGAAATTTAGTGATGGACTAGATTGTAATTAAAAAAAGGGCTTATTTGCATTAATAAAGCATAAAAGTGGCTGATTAGGGAATAAGAAACTAAAACGACGTGCCTTAGAGCATAAAACGACACAAACAAAAGATAGAAGGGAAGAAGGAAAAAAAGGCAGCTTCTTAGAATAATAACGACAAACAGGGATGAAACATAAAATACGAGGCCCTGCCTAATCTCAAACGACGGCGTCTTCTAGTTTGTGTTTTTGTTTTCAATTTTAATAAGAAAAATCTGTTTCTTTAAATTTTTAGTTTCTGTTTTCTTTTATTTTTTAGTTTTCAAAATTTATAAAAATCACAAAAATAGTTTTTATATTTCTATTTTTTATAATCTGACTTATTATCAATTAAATATATATTATTTAATTATTTAAGATATTAATTATTAATAAGAATTATGAATAATTTAATTTAATTTAATATTATATTAATTTAATTAAAGTTATGAATAATTTAATTTAATTTAATAATTTATTTAAAATTTTTAATGAAATTAAATAAATATTAGAGATTAAAATAAATTTAATTAATTTAAAATAATTTATCTTTAAGTTTTATCTAATGTATAATTATCATCAGTAAAAAAATATAACTATATTGACGTTAAAAATCAAACATGTTTTTATTTTCATTTAAAAATAAAAAATAAAAACTAAAAAATAAAATAAAAATAAAAATAAAAACTTAAAACTTAAAACTTAAAACTACAACAAAAAAACATGACTAAAACCAAACAGTCACTTAATAAACCAAATGTCCACTCTTGTTTTGTTCTAGTTGCACCCATTTCTTTTAGCTTCCTATCACCATCATTCTCTCCTTTCTTATGTGATTCACTCTGCCTTAACCAATAGTGGCAAACTTCATCCTGTAAAGTCAATCATAGTTGTTATTAGCCAATCTTCCTCTCTGTGATTTGTTTGTTCTCCTTCTTCATTTAAAGGTAATTTTTTATTATCATTATTATGTCGTTATCATCGAGAATTTCATCTCCATCTTCATTAAGCTCTTCATGTTTTTGTTGCTTGTTTTTCGTCGCCTCTTAGATGTTTCACTCTATTTAGGAAAAATAAGCTTTGGAGCAACTATTAAAAGTAACTCCTTTGTGATCAAAAGGTCACAAGTTTGAATCACGAAAACAACTTATTTGTAAAAAATACAAGGAGAAGGCTCAGTATATCGATGATCCTCTCCAGACCTTCGCAAAGTAAGAAACCTTATGCAATAAGTACGTTAACTTTTGACTTCTTAAGAAAAATAAGCCCTCATGCGAACCCTAAAGATGGAACTAACAAATTTGATTTGCAATCAACTTCTAAAAAGCTAAAACCAGATTTAGAGATAAAACCTTGACTCAATGATTATACAGAATCATTGGTTATACAGAATTACCAACCAGTGATGTAAAAGAATCCTGACCTATCGTTATAAAAAAAACTAGGACCAAGATTATAAGATTATTTTAGCACCACAAATAAATCACTTGGTAAGTTCAAAAAGTTCTTTAAAGAATCAATGACCGACACGTGGGACTCGAGGTTTGAAACCCCATATCATAAGTAAACCTACCACTAACGACAAAATAAATTCAAACTTCAAGAATTCAGCAAGTCCATACAACACAATAATAATAGTATGCATCAGAAAGAATTACAACTCATGAAATCTTGTCACTACGGACGCTAAAATACAAGATAAATGAAAATGAAGAAAGAACATACACAAACATAGGTAGGCTGCAAGAGACACCTCATAGGAGTCACTGCTGTGAAGTTGGTGGTAGTTGACCTAAAAGAATAAAGTTGAGGAGAATCAGACATCATTGATTAAGCTTACATCATCTTATGATACCCAATGTTATGTGCACAGTCATGCATGAATATCAAAATATATACTCATCATGATATACATCCAATCACATTAACATCATAAATAAATTGTGGGGAAGAATATCTGTAGGACCTTAATCTCTAAGGGCATGCCCTCACAACTCTAAACCTCAAAGAGCTGCGGGGAGATATGCATCACTAATGGCCCAGCCATGCTTATACTTATGTAGCCATAAGGCTCTCTTAATCCAAAGGGGCTGTGAAGAGTCAAGCATTACCAACAGATCAGCCCTCACTCAAAGCATTCAAAATCATTAGCATCACAAATAAGGGTCCGATCGGTAGTCAAGCATAAACCAGGATCAATCTATAACATTTCTCAATATCATAAACAAAACAACTCTTATAGTCATAATTAGTGCGCATCTAATCCTGATACATATCCATCGGGTGGCACATCCTACAGATATTTTCTTTCCCACAATTGAACATAGCAATTGTTGGATCCCGTTTCCGGAACCCAACTGCACATACTTAATACTCAAACTTCACTGCTTAAACCGGTCATGATTATGCTTGATTAAAATTCAAATCGAAAGGAAACAAGTGGTTCGAAACAAAAGCGGAACTAATGGGATCGAAATACAAATGTGAAAAC
>JANZLD010000008.1:13169333-13180112 GCA_026413575.1 Erythroxylum carthagenense | reverse complement strand
CACAAATATAAGGCGTTTCGCCTTTCACACAGTCCACATTCAATCATATGTATATGCAATGCACATGTGACACTTCCTATTTTATTACGGTGTTGTGACCGTGCGTCTGAACTGTCCCAGTGACGGGCACATTAAACGGTGAGCTTGTGGCTCTGAAATACGTTGGGCTTGAATGCCCTGATACGGTGAGCCTGTGGCTCTAAAATACGTTGGGCTTGAATGCCCTATTGCGTTGAGCTTTAAGCTATGAAATACGTTGGCTACTCCGGTCACAACTGTCATTATCTGATCATGCCTTTATGCATGAAATGCATGTCTCAATTCACATTAGAACCAAATAGTTACAATTTCTACACATAACACTTCAATAACAAGTTACAGATACTTCGGATACCTATGGTCCGAAATCAATCCAAATCAATCACATAAACCCTCCATTACTCCGCATGGCATACGCGCATAATTTAAACACACAAAGATTGAGGAACCAACTAGGTTACTCACCAATTAACTTCCGAGCTAATGTCGGGAAGTCTTAGCCACGTCGGAGGATCGACACTCCACTTGTGCCTTTATAACAATCAGAATACACAAACATTACTAATTGCACAAGTTACAATAGTCAATAATACACATGCAACAATTTAATCGCGTACAATACATGTTTATGACATTCCTGACATTATTCCAAAATCTTCCTAATTCAATCTTTTATTCTCCAACGAAAGAAATTCATAACCCTTATAACTCAATTGACTAAGTTCAAAACTCCAAAAGTTAAACTCCAAGACATGGAAACTATCTGTATATCGA
This sequence comes from Erythroxylum carthagenense, assembly GCA_026413575.1. Classification (NCBI taxonomy): domain Eukaryota; kingdom Viridiplantae; phylum Streptophyta; class Magnoliopsida; order Malpighiales; family Erythroxylaceae; genus Erythroxylum; species Erythroxylum carthagenense. The sequence continues at coordinate 13,179,299 of JANZLD010000008.1, read as the reverse complement.
AATCAAATTCCCTACTCAAATGCCATCCAAATTCACGAACTTTTGAAATTGATTCGGAACTTTCATTCTTAAAAATCTGTAGTTCTTAGTCTCTAAATTACAATCCATCAAGAACCAATTTAATCGGACTAAAACATCCAAACTATAATCAAAGAATCAGAACACTCTCATAAAAATGGTGTGCTTGCCGCGGCGAGATCCCTCACATACGCCGCGGCGTATGCGCTAGCATGCACTGCGGCGTGACTGCTCACGCTCGCCGCGGCGTGCGTCTTCGCTCGTCGCGACGTGCGAAAGGAAAATAAACATGCCCGAAACCCAGATTTTCTCACTTCTGTTAACTTTTAATCCAACGATACTCTTTCAAACACTCCCAAAACATCTTAATACACTCAAAGCAACTAATCCCTAACCTCAATTCCATCAAATAACCATTATCCCTCAATTACCAAAATCAAAACAAGATAAAATCATCAAGAGGGATCAAGTATCATGGAGCAATTTCAAAGGCTAAAAGGTTTTATACAAAATAATTTAAAAACTAAAGGCATGTTTGGCAATTCACTTGCCATATGACCACTCCATACAGCTTAAATCCAAATTCTTAATTTAATTTCTCCCAAATTCCAATGGCTCTAAGCAATAAATCCTAAAATCATAACGCTAATCTTTCTGTGCCATTAGACAATCAATTTCGGAACCAGAAATCCAATTAATCGATCATTAGGTCATTTTTTCGGTCCGGACCTATTTCTCCGAAAATTCCAGAAAAATTCCTAAAAATCCTCAAAAATATAGAACACATGATCATACACTCCAATTCCATATTTCGAACTCCTAGATCTCATTTTTCACTCAAACTCACTTTTCAAAGCTCAATCTATACAATTATCGCTAAATTTCCAATGTACACAATCATACTGATAATATATCATACATGCATGTACACTCATATGCTAGTGCAATAGTTACCAATTATCAAAATATATAGAAGCTAATTAATGCATGAACATGCCAAAATGTGAATGCACAACCACTGTACCCATCCCATCGGTGACGGGATGTTACATGAAGCTTCCAAAAAATGAAGGAAAATCCCGAAGAAGATATTTTTATGACAAGAACAAATAGTAGATGGATCTTTTGAGTTTAAAAGAACGTGTGCTTAAGAATTGGGCGCTTGTCCATTTCTTTAAGACCTTGGCTAGTTTCCTAACTAACTAGTTCTTATTGAACTAGTTCCCTAACTTTCATCCTTTCATTACAATTATCTCCAATTTGTCTCTAATTTTCACAACCATTATCTCAAACTTCTGAAGCTGACTCCCAAATTTTTCTTGAATATCATTACGGTCATTCCTATTTTCCATACATCAATTAACTTACTAAGTGGCACTTTTCCTAGTCCAATAATAATTAATAATTTTTGGAATTATTCTTAAAATTCACCAAATTCAAAATTGACCAATACGCTCTCCAATTAAAATTTTCCAATGCAACAAATTCACAATTTCTCTATAGTATCATATCACAATTCGATTATACCTGAAATTATCTATGAATGCATATACAATTATTTTCATGTGTGCAACAATCAAATTCACATGCATGTATGCTAATAATATGCATAACAATATGCATGAGATGCAATTTTCTAAATCTCTCATCTATCTTTCATATACCATATTTTAAGGTTCTAACCCTCATTCTAAAAATGAGATGTTACACTTGTAATGCTTTTAGGAAATTGGATGATGTGATGAGTTGTTCCCTTATGACCTATATGATAGATATTTTTAATGCTTGCTCCTACATCACTAATTATTTGAAAAAGATAACTTAAAAGGTAACCATTCATTGTCTTTTTTCTTTTGATTTATGGTATACTAGTAGATTAAGTTAGAATAATATTTGTGAGGTATATTTTGGAGCATATATTAGTGATAATACTCTGATTTCTGTATGTTATGCTGCACTCAAATAAAAGATGTGACATGGTTTTATTTTCATTCTTGTAAAAGACACCTATTCCAAAAGCAATTTTGAACCTTTTGACATTAACCAGACTACTTAGTTTGCTTTTGTGTGCCAAGTTGTGAGAGATGGTTTAGGGAAAGCATGGGTAAAGCAAGACAATTAAGGGACTTTTGTACCCTTCATTACGATGTTGTTCTTACATGAATTAATGGTAAAGATTCTTGAGGTTTTAGTTTCCATAAGATAGGATCACCTTTATTGGGAGTGAGGTGATAGTTTAGGTTCAGACCTAATAAATCCGTAAGTTTGATTATAGTTAAAGCTTCATTTATAGTGACTTTAACTAGAATTGAGTTCGTTAGGTATTAGAAAGAAGGAACTTTATACAAGGGCTTGAAGGGGACCATATGTTATAGTAAAAAGAAGTTTTTCTATCCCCTAGCTTGCGGATTATGCCTTTAAGAGCTTCCTCTCTTAATTTGACCATATTGACCATCTTCCTTAAGGAGTTAGTTTTTAGCTTCAAGCTCTAGAAACTGCCTCCAGATATAAGAAAGGCACATATCTATTTCACCCACAGGGGGCTTCTTTCATAAAAAAATCTCTATATTGGGCTCGTTTGGTAAACAATTAATAATTAGTTGATTGACCCAAATTAGAGGTTTAATTATATTAAAAAGCCAAAATTTGTTTGGTTATGAACTTATTGGATTGGTTGATTCAATCCAACCGGTTGATTTTTTAAAAGCTCCAGAATAGGAGCGTTTGGACTGAACAGTTGAATTAGTTATTTAGCTAATAATGATTGTGCCCTCATAACATTTTACTCTCAGTCTCATTTATCATAGGTTCTTTAGAAATTTCTCAACTCTCACTTCTCCACCATCCTCTCCGACCCTTTTTAACCCCACCAAAACCCTATAACCTGAACACTACCGTACTTCACCCAAAACCATCCCCCATCACCGCCATTTACACACCCAATACATTACCTAAACCACATCCGTAACCCAAACACCACCGTACTTCACCCAAAACCATCCCCCATCACCTCCATTTACATGTTGAGTACATTAAACCCAAACCACATCCCTAACCTAAACACCACTAACCCACCACCGTACTTCACCAAAAACCACCCTCATCATCGCCACGTACACATTCAGTACATTAAACCCAAACCACATCTCCAACCTAAACACCACCAACCCACCACTATTCTTCACCCAAAACCATCCTCATCACCTCCATTTATGGGTTCAGTACATTAATCCCAAATCCCATTATCACTATACACAATGGAAACCTTATTTCCTCTAGTTTGTCTTTCCTCTGGTTATTGTGAAGTTTAAGTGGGTAGATGTAGGTTTGGTGTAAGTAGTGAGTTATATATGGAGTTTTGGGTTTTTGGAATGTCAGCCGAAGGGTAGGAGGAGAAGGGCATAATGACAGTTAATCTCTCCATCAGAATCCAGGCTACCAGTGGCAAGATCGTGGATCCCCAACTTAAACCAGGTAAACCTTCGAATAAATGAAGTTTCTTTTCTAACTCGCTAGGTGAACCTTCAAAGTCTAAATTTTAAATAAAGATTTGATCCTTTCAACTTCTTGTTTACCTTTTCATAGAGAATGAACATAGGTTTTCAAAATTTACAAGTTTTACTACTTCAGTTTTGGTATATAGTCTTTTGATTAATATATAATGTGCCTATTTTCAACATATTAATGAACTTCTTATGGAATCATTCACTATGAAGTCGATGGATAAAGAAGGGAGAAAGGAATTGAGTCTTTTGTGCATTTCTTGTAAGTTAACTCTCTTTAAATTACACTTAAAAATGTTGCTTATGACCTTTAAACTGAAATGAACTATTACAAAATGATAATTTGATTGCAAAAATGAGTTTGTTATTGACATTAAACTTAAACAATCACTTTTTAGATTGTTGCTAAATAGGTTAGAATGCTCTTATTCATAAGTTGTTTTTGATGATTTTTTGACTTGATGAATTGCTTTGTCTAAATTTGTTTACGGATCTATTTAACTTGCATGACAATTAGAGCGGTGCTCGTAATGGAGTTCATAAGAAACTAGATCCTTAGAAGATAACTAATCAATAAGGTAAGCACATATACATTTTTTTGACAGAAAGTTCATTTCTATTATGGCTTTTGATAAGTATATTCCTCCACTATTTACTTAATGACCAATTTTTAGAGTGTTTTTGGTTACAAATTCCTTTAGTGTTAATAACCATCTATTTTTTAACTTGTACCTAAAAAATCCTTCTCTCATCTCAAAGTTCTCGCTTTTGGATTTGCTTGAGGAAGGTAGACCAAATGGAAAACTAAAAAATAATTTGATAGCTAAAACTTATATTGCATTTTCAGTTGAAGGTATAATTTTACTCTCTTAGAACACGAAGACTACTTTTCTGCTGAACAACCGTCTGAAACTCATGTTGAATCCTCATGTTGCTATTTTGCAAGTCAAGTTTAGGTGAAGTGGGTGCAGAAATGCCTGTCCACTCACCTCAACCTAGCAAGTAATTTTACTTTGTTGAAAAATTTGAGATTTAATGAAACTAAATCTGAGATAGATTTAGTTTCAATAAACAAAGTTTGATAATAGTTGAGATAAATATGGATTTGCTGCAGTCATTACTGTGTCTCTCTATTATAGTTTCAATAAAAGAAGTTTGACAGTAGTTGAGATAAATATGGATTTGCTACAGTCATTACTATGTTTCTCATATTTAGTTTCATTAAATGAAGTTGGATAGTTGTTGAAATAAATATGGATTTGCTGCAGTCTTTATAGTGTCAACCAAAGTATATTCTAGGTGTCACTATTTGTTGTAGAAAGTTGCATTAATTTCATGGAGACTGTAGCTACTCTTTGTATTTATTGCATTTGACTCCATTTGTTCCTCCCAATTGCCCCACCATCTCTTTTCACCTTTAAAATGGAAAAGCTTAATACAATATTACATTACAACATACTTATGCATAAAACTCTCCCTATATTTCACTAATACGCAGAATGAAGGACGATATAATAGTTCATCAATCAGATTCTGACCAATGACATCTTCTTTAGTAAGTTGATTCTCTCTCCTCTTCCTTAACACTTATTAGTCACCATTTTTAGTTGTTCTCCTTCATCATTGTTAATTGTTCCCTACCAACAATTTTCATTAGGTTGTGTGGCTTATGTTATTTGGTATATTGTAGAAATAGAATAAATGAAGTTGAATTGATTGAGCTGGAGAATTGTGATTATCATAGTAGCCATAGGAGATCGAAAGAAGAAATAAAAAGCAAAGAAGAAAAAAGTACTTATTTGTTAGTTTTAATAGTTTTATAATGTATATAATAACTATTGACGTTTTAATAGTTTTGATATTCCTATTTATATAGAGATTAGTCTTCCAAATATTTATACTTTAAAAAAACGCACGAATATTTTGTTTTATTTAACAAGCACTCATGTTTTTGAAATGTTGTATCAAACTTTATAAATTGCTTATTCATAGTATATATGCAATCCTAAAAGGACACATTCACACGGATATTTTTTTTATTTGACACACTCATGTTTAAGATGATTTTCTTTCGATTTTTTATTCTTCTCCGAATCTTATTGATATAGTTTTGTAATCATGCATTAAAACTTGATTATTTAATATTTACATATTTATATTTATCTTTTTCTAATATTATTTAATTATTTAATAGTTCTTTTGTTACCAAAATGAAGTAGTATTTTCTTAAATTATTATATATAAACAAACAGTAATTTAATAGACAAATATTTAATAAATTCCTTTTCATAATAAATATGCAATCCAAAAAAGAAACATTCGTGCAAATATTTTTTTTATTTGACGTATACTCATGTTTATGAAATTGTTAATCAAATTTAGTGCATAGAAAAATACCATTATTTTTTATAATGACCCTATTAATTTAGAACTCTCTCCTATCATTCCATTGAAGCCTAACTTGCAACTATTTTGTTTTATCCCTAGCTCTCTCTTTTCTCTCTCTTTTATTTTATGTTTAAGATGGTTTTTCTTTAGAGTTTTTCTTCTTCTCTAAATCTTGTTAATATGGTTTCGTAATCATGCATTAAAACTTGGTTTAATAGTTTTCTAATATTATTTAATTATTTTATAGTTCTTCTGTTGCCAAAATGAAGTAGTATTTTCTTAAATTATTATATATAAACAAACATTAATTTTTTAGAAAAATATTTTTATAATATAATATTTTAAATAAAAATATATTAAAATAAAATTTTATATATTTTTTGAATAATATTCACAAGTTAATTCAATTACTCGTTTTAAATTAAGAGATCAAATAATTTTAAATTAAGTAATTAATAAAAATATATTGATGATAAAAAGTATTTATATATTTATTTTGTTGGAATAGTCTAATTGCAACCAATTTAAGTAACTAACTAGTGAAACCAACTGTAAATTGATTAACTAGTATATAATCTTTTCTCATTTTGTATGATTAGTTGACATCATCCTAAAAAAGAAACAAAGAAGAAAGTTAGGGGGAATGATATAAGTAGGGTTTGTTGGCCAAGAGAAACACTTTTTATCTTTTGTGATGTTTGTAACTAATATATTCAAAGGAGTAAGGAAAAACTTAGTGGAATTATTTGTCAAAAGATACCATGGAAGAAGGTGGAGGAAGAGTTTCACAAAGCGACCAACTTATAATGGGATAAAACTAAGCTTAAAAAAAGTTTGATTGGATGAGAACTAGATGGAGTCTTTGAAAACAATTGAAAAAGAAAGAAATGGGATTAGGATGAGACTATGACAAAGGAAAAATTGTTGCTAGTAAGGAGTGGTGGACTTTGAAGATTAAGGTTAGCCCATTTTAAGTTATTTTCTTTTATTTTAATGCTAAATGGTTAGTTAAATATAAGTTAATTATTTTTAGTAGAATAACAATTTTAAAATATTTAAAGAGGAAGGGCTTGAACCTGAGCTTGAATGTAAGTTAGATCAACTTTTTAGATGTTTGATCCGAGGAGTGATTACATTTTGTCCTTGGTTGGCCCTCCATAAGAACAACGAGAAGTTGAGGAAGTATATGTTCCTTGTCCACTTGATAGTTATAATGCTCATCATCAATTGTCAGGTTATCATGATCATGAGAATATAGATGAGACTAGTGGACTAAATAATTATCATGCCATTGGTGATTGAGAAGAGGTTTGGAGAGAAACTACCCCGACCCTTGCATCAACTCCTGTTGCTACCTCTCAAGCTTCACAAGATGAAGGGAGTGAGAGAAGAAGATGTAAGAGGTTTTTGGAGAATGATAGTTCACAAAGCACCAAGAGTGCAATAAGTGATTCCATTAAAAGGGTAAGAAGATCTACAGCAATGTATGAGAGGCTTGAGGATATGATGCAATTGATTCAAGAAAGACAGAGTGCAACAATGGAGATGAATACTTTTATTACGAAATTTTTGAACACGATAAATTTTAGGGCATCACAGAGTACTAGTGCAGGTGCGTCACTTCATGATGTTACGAATATTTTGGAAAAACTATGTACTTTGTCTGGTTTAAAGATTGAAACTCCTGAATTTTACTTTGCTTACATTTATGTATGAGTATCAGAAAAATAAAAAACATTAAACATATTTTTTATCTAAGCATTACTATGTTTAGTTTATTGTTTTTATTATTTGTGCACTTATGTTGACATGGTATGTTTTAAGACATTATTAATTTGGTTAGCTTATTTTATTATATTATGTTATCTTGTTAGTAATCTATGATTTTATTACGTGTTATATTATTTATTTCTTTCTATTTAGACATATAAGTGTCTTGTTTATTTAGAATATAATTTTACTTGTTGATTTGTAGGAATGGATGATAATATTATGCAAATTATACAACTTCTACAAATTAAGCAAAATTTGGACAATGAGAATGAGTTTTGGAATTTGGTGGCTTATGTAACGGGATATATGGGTGTGTATTTTTTAACCACATATACAAGAAACCATGCATGACTTCCTATCAAACATGACAACTGTAAATGAATGAATTATTGAATAGTTATGAGAAACGGTGTTTTAATGCATTTAGGATAAATTAAAATATATTTCATCAATTATGTATGGTTTTGGAAAACAATTATGATTTGAGACCTTCAGATAAGATGTCTATTTTGGAAAAATTCGATTTATTCATGTATGTCCTAAGTAAAGGTTCCTCTAATAGAGATATTCAAGAGCGCTTCCAACATTTAGGTAAAACTGTGAGTAGATTTTTAAATAAGTTTTGAGTGTCATGGATGGAATTTCAAGGGATATATTCATACCAAAAGATCTTAATTCAAGCAGATTCCATAACAAATTGCCAATGATGCTAGATATATGTCACATTTTAAGGTAATTGAATATGTTCTTCCTCCCCTTCATTATATTTTTCATTGAAAGATATTGTTTTATAATCTTATGACCATTGTTTTATATTAGAATTGCATTGGAGCTAGTGATGGTATATGTTGGGCACCAGTTCCGGAACCCAACTCTTAAACCATCATCAATTCCTCTTCTTTCTCATAACATCTCAAGCCACAAAGGCAAGCCTACATAACGGATTCATAATAATCACAATTGACTTCTTCAAAATTTTATCTCTTAGTCTCTAGTTTAATGTTAAGAAAGAATCATCTCAATCGGAGCTCTATAGATCAAGATACGTTTAAAAATCCAAAGTGTGTTCACAACCAAGTCTTGCCCTTCCAACCGATACCTTACTTCCTTTCCATAAATCTTTCTGAAATTAACATCAATGGCTATCAATTTTTATTTGGAGATAGATACATGTGTTAGGAAGCTATTGCTTCAAGAATCACCTCAATCGGAGGTCGGACGGAAAAGTTATGGCCAAACGAATCCAACATATGCATGTCCTTACGTGAATTGTACATCTCTTGACCCAATTGCTATAAATTTCACTAAAGGTGTCAGATTGACTTTGTTTTTAGACGGTTTGAAAGTAGTCTTCAAGATCTACACTTTAGTGAAGACTCAGAAATGAAATTATATCATTTTGAGGGTCAAAACATACAGCCCGTGTGATTTTACACGGTCAGGCTGTGTAACCTTCGGATGAAAATGTGCTCCTGCGCCTGAAACACACGACTCGTGTGATTTTATACGGGCAGGCCGTGTAACCTTCAGGTGACACGAAATTTTCACCCTCTAAGACCCCTACAAGGGATCCTAAACCCATCCTAACATCCCCTTTTACTCATAATCTTCCCAAATCGAACAATCCTAGTGCGATATCACTCCATATGCTCTAATTGTTCGGGATACACATCCTATGCAATGTCACCTACTTAAATGATCATATCTCTCAACTTAGATATCCAAATATTGCATACTTTATACCGTTGGAAAGCTTAGAGGATAAGCTACAACTTTTATGAAGACAACTTTATTTAATTCCTCCTAGATTAATATAGATTTTCTCTTGAATTTGGAACTCACATTTCACCCTCATGAAAAACTTGAGAATTTTTCCAAATTCACTTCCTCTATTGCAATATCATTCATAATGATTTCAACTATCAATTGAAATTCATCCAACTCTCAACCTCAGTTCATTTGACTCATCATATTCAACAACATCTCATCATTTACCAAACATCCTATCTTTCTTTTCCATAATATATCACTTATGTATATATATAACAATAGCTCATGTTCTAGATTCATCATTTCAATTTGGTACTTCCTCAAGTGCACCTAAATCCAACTTAACCTCATCCATAATCAATTCATATTTCAACTCCACCTCATCTCATAACCATTTAAATTCTAACTTTTTTTCATCTATTCTTAAATCTTAGCTCATTTGACTTGTTACATTTAACTACATCTCATCATTCATAATTCCTATATGTCTTTTCCATAATATCTCACTGATGTG
>JANZLD010000008.1:13158154-13169233 GCA_026413575.1 Erythroxylum carthagenense | reverse complement strand
ATTTCCTTTAACATAAGCCATAATCCCCAAATCAATAGGCATTCCAATTGGAGAACCCTAAGAACATATTCACTAAACTTGATCTTAGAAAGCTTAAACACATACATTTCTTAAGCTTTATGAACCAAAATCTTTCTAAAAATCCAATAAATCAAACATATTCTTACCTTGATTCTTCTCCAAATGAAGAGTTTTATGGCTTGAATGAGAGCGCTCTTCCTCTTCTTCCTTTTCCTTCTTGAATAAACTTCAAAATCCCTCTTGAAAACCAAGAAATGGAGAAACCCTTACTTTTCTTCTTTTTCTCTCCTCTTTCTCTCATTTTCGTGCTTCTTTCTTCTCTCTCTTTCTAATTCACGTTTTTTGCTTCTTCTAAATGCAAGCCCACTCTTTTCTTCTCCCTTTTATACCATTAATGATTGAACAATGCCCATTTTGCCCTTACTTATATGCCTTGTAACTTAAATGCTTAAGTGATTTGCCAATTTTGCCCCTCATGCAACCTTACCACCTTAACACTATAATTCAATTAACCCATATCATAAAATCGTACTCACATTAACATGCTAATTAACCTAAAAAAACAACATAATTAATCTGTAAATATCTCAAAATTCATTTAAGTTATTGCCTAAATTCTTCAAAAAATCAAGACCTTTTTCTAATCACATAATTGAAGAAATTTGATAGCACTTCCTTCTATAAAAATGTTCTTCATTGTCTTAATTTTCTAATGACACCAAAATCATTCAATTCGGTTTGAAAATCCCAAAGTTATATCCCAAACATTTCTGAACTATTCTTATACTGAAACAATATTCTATGCTCAACTTCCATACAAAAATTGAAATTCTTTTAGACAAATTAGAACTCGATTTCATCAGATAAGTTGTAGCCCTATTTCTCTAATTTAATCCGAATTAAGAATCATCTCATTTGGATAACTAGAGAAAAAGTTATGACTAAAATTCCGAAGCATACTTAGTGATCATGTTTCAACTTATAACTTCCAATATTTCACATATAACCCATCTTGTCCATAACTATCTTTTCTACTTCATTTCAAATTCAAGAATTCTTCTTTTCTTTACATATGAATAATCACCAAAATTTCTCATTTAATATTTCTAACTTCTAATAAAAGTTCGGGGTCCAACAATATACATATAGCAGCAGTTGTTGTGGAGGAGGATCAAATGAGATATAGAGGACGGAAAGGAATAACAACTACAAATGTACTAGCAGCAAGTGACTTTGACTTACTATTTATGTATGTTTTAGTGGGTTAGGAGGGATCAGTACATGATTTTCATATTTTTCTTGATGCAATCGGTAATCCAAGACTTAAATTTTCAAAAATACCGATAGGTAATTTTAAGATTTGTAGAATTTTCTATTCATGATTTAGACTTTTTATGATTTCATCTATACTAATTATACTTCTTCTACAGACTCTCAGTAAATATTACCTGGTTGACAAAGGCTATTTGGAAAGAGAAGAATATTTGACACCTTACCCAAATATAAGGTATCATCTATTAGAGTTTCGTGGTGCAAATCTAAGAGGATTTCAAGAAGTTTTAAATCGAGCCCATTCATCATTGAGAAGTTGTATTGAGAGAGTTTTTGGTGTTCTTAAGACTCGATGGAAAATATTGGAGAAAATGCCTAAGTATTCATCGATGGATCAAAATAGAATAATTTGTGCAACTTTTGCATTGCATAACTATATTAGAAGAAATACAGTTGGCAACCCGTCTTTTAATACCGTTGATCAATATTCTGAATTTATATCTCCAGATGTATTTCAAGATGTTGAAGTTAACTCTATGCAAGAAGGTGTTGAACACAAGAGAACTCGAGAGATGACCACTATTTGTGATAATATTGCTTATAATTTAATGGTAGCTAAACGTCGTTCTTAAATTGTTTTAAACCTTTGCATTAAATGATGATATTCATTTCTTTTGTTTTATTTGAATTGTGTTGTTAACCTTTATTTGGATTGTTATATTTTATGTTTGGATGTATCATCATCACCATCATCATTATCATCATCATCATCATTAATAATAATAATAATAATAATAATATATTAAAGTTATAAACTTATTTTTTATAAAATTAAATATCTAAATTCTTATAAGAATATTCAATGAACTACTAAGATATATAATATTCAAGCCTTCAATAATTTTTTTAAAAATCATATCATAATAAGTCATTTTACACATCAATAATTAATATTAAACAACTAATTTTACAAAATATTTTAAATAAATAATTGATGTGATCCGCTGGTCAAATTAATTGATATAATCAACTATCGACTAATAATTAATACAATCTTCTATTTTTTAAACTTATGAACTGAACCTTGTTAGGCTCTATGTTCGATTAAACTCCCAATCATGTTTAATTTTTGGTAAACATAGTTCTTTTTAAGTCACCTTGTGTCAGCTCCTAATCACATAAAGAGCTTTTATGTGGCAAAAGTTATTATCATCTTTAATATTATTACGAGTTTTACTTTTTCTTACGAGATTTACTTCTACAAAAAGATTAAATATTTAAACTTGATTGCGCAATATTTTTTTAAATCTAAATAAATGCATATCGTCGTGATATCATGTCATATTTTAATAGTTTTAAAATACTCCTTATAGCACTCTAAATTATAACAATTTTATTTTTTATTTTTAGCATATGAGCTATAAATATAACCTATGTAATATTTCAATTAGATAATTTAAATTCATTAAAGTTGATATAGTTTTAAAAATAATTTAGACATTGACAAAGTGTAACGTTCGTTTTAATATTTCATGTTTAAATAGACTCTTATCCTTATCTTAATTACTATTTCTACACTTTATTCAAAATGCAATTAGCATCATTTTAGTAATATAATGATGCAAAGTGGCAATTGCAATAATAGTAAGAATTTACTTTAACTTTTTATAAAATGTTAAGATGCAAATAACTCCTTTAATTTGTTATAGTGTCATCGTATAAAACTTCTTCTAATATTTTATCATTTTTATATTTATAATTATATAACGATATTATTTTGAAATTTAAAATTTTTAAAATTAAATTATTTTTATCAGAAATAAATAAATAACTAATAAAATAAAAAGTAAATTATTTAGTAAATAAAAAATATTTAATACATGGAGCGTCATTTTATTCTATAAAACATCCCCGTTAAAACTGTATCCATTCCATCATTTCCTGAAAAATCTTACCATTCCGTCTGAAAGATCCATAGAAATAAAAAAAGAATCCAAAACATAAAGAAATATAAAAAAAAACAAAGGAAAGAAGGGAAGAAAGAGAGAGAGGGCCGCGAGTATATGAGTTAAAAAGAACACGAAATTCACCCCTCTACGCTAATCTCCTTCATTCCCTCAGCTTCAGATCCGAGAGATAATAGAACCATCAGGCAAGTTTCTATCTCTTTTCTCTCTAGATCTGATAATCCTACGATACTACTCTTTCTCTGTGACGATCTCCATTGATTTCTTCTCCGGTAGATCGTCAGATTCCGTTTTTGTTATTTTACTTTCACCTCACTCTCTGAAGCGTCGGATTTCTAGAAATTTTCGAGTCAGATGCATAGACTTTTGTGAAACGGGGGCAGACTTGTGAATTTGGAAATGATAACGCGACGATGTGGAAATGAAACGGGAAATGATAAGGTGTTTGATCTGACGGCGACGATGTGGAGATTCGCGTTATCATTGGAGTGTCTTCGACTAATTCAGTTTTTATCTTTTCTATTTCAAAATCGAATCCGTAGATCTTGTACTTGCCGGCTGATTTTTAGACGATTTGAGTTTTTGGCTATGTTTCACATTTGTGTGTTGTTTTTGTGTTCAGATAGAGAGAAGTAGAGATGGGGCTGACCTTTACGAAACTGTTTAGTCGGCTTTTTGCGAAGAAGGAGATGCGAATTCTGATGGTAGGTCTGGACGCGGCCGGTAAGACTACGATTTTATACAAGCTCAAGCTTGGAGAAATCGTCACCACTATCCCTACCATCGGTGAGCAGTGTTTGCTGAAATTGGATTGCCGATGAAATCAATCAGTTACTTGTTACATGCTTATGATACCTTGTTTTAGTTATTGATTGTCGTGTCGTGTGCTTGTGTGTTAATGGCTGGTTAGTGATTGGACGGTAATTTGGGGGGATTTTATATCGAATTTAATGTGTATTTTTTATTAACTTATTTTGATGAGTATACTGTATGACCTTTTGATATATGATTATCGAAGCTTGATCTGGATGTGAACTACGCTGCTGCAGGATTTAACGTCGAGACAGTGGAATACAAAAATATTAGCTTCACCGTGTGGGATGTTGGGGGTCAAGACAAGGTACTTCTTGAGGTTTTCCTGTTTGGTAATTTCTGCTGCTGGTGTTCTCACATGCTGAAAATTGTGATATTAATTGAAATGTCATTTTGTTCTAAAACTCTGTACATACTGATTTGTAGTGAAGTTTGGATCTCAACTCCAAATGTCATTTTAATTTTCCAGTATTTTTGTTCTCATTATTATGCAACTGGGAGATGTTTAGTAGAAAAAGAATTGACATTTATTTTGGATTATTGAAGTCTATGAAAAGTAGGTATGAGTAAGCGAGTGCATGATCTATTTAATGTAATTGTTTTGGTATAACACTATGACTCAATTAAATGCAAGTCTGTAAGTTAGCCATTTTCCTTCTGCGTTTGATAATTATTATGCATGAAAAAAGATGATTACTTATTATCTTTAGTTGAAATTTTATCTTATGTGGTAAAAGCTATCTCTGATTGAAAGCAAACATGTGCCGGTTATAATGTATATTTCTTCCGAGTGAATTAATTTTTTTCTGAGTTATTATTTTTAACTGATATCCTATTTTCCTTTTTTCGTCTCAAATACAGATACGCCCTCTGTGGAGGCATTACTTCCAGAACACACAAGGTCTTATCTTTGTTGTGGACAGCAATGACAGGGACCGTATTGTCGAGGCTAGGGATGAGTTGCATAGGATGCTAAATGAGGTGCTTAATTATATGCCTATATTTTGTCTTGTCCCTTCAGGATTCAGTTTCATATGGGATGCATTTTTTAATAGTGTTGTCTACACTTGATCTTTGTTTGCTGTTAAGTTTCGACATGGGAATTTGAATTGATTTTATTGCATAGCTTTTTGGTTATTTTACTGTATAATTTCCCTTTGAGTGGAAAGTTTTGGTTGTAACCTTTGATTTAGGTGAGGGTGATTTGATTTGGTTGCCATCTTGTGTTTCATGAAAGAGATTTCACTAGTTATACTGATTTAGCTGTTTCTGGTTCTCTATCTTTTTTTTTTAGCTCTGTACCCTTTTTTACATGGATTGTGCCTATCTTGTGCACTTATATACAGAGTTTTACTTATTTGAAGTGATTTTATTGCATGTCTTTTGGTTAATTTACTGTATAATTTCCCTTTGAGTGGAAATTTTTGGTTGTAAGCTTTGATTTAGGTGAGGGTGGATTTGATTTGATTGCCTTATTGTGTTCCATGAAATTTCACTAGTTGTACTGATTTAGCTGTTTCTGGTTCTCTATCGTTTTTTTGAGGTCTGTACCCCTTTTTACATGGATGGCGCCTATCTTCGAAAAAAAAAAGGGAAAACATGTTTGTGTGTGCTAACAACTTGATTCTACCATATTCTATATGGTTGTCTCACTCTATTGTTCCATAATTATTTTGGCTTGTAGCAAAGGGCGAAGATGTGTCAATTTATGTTTTCTTAGATTGTATACTGGATTATCTTCCCTTTGAATGAATTGTCTTTAAATGTTCTATAACCTGCCAACATTTTTCGTTCAAAATTTGTCAAATCTGGAAATCTTGGAATTGTACCCGTGTATACTAGGTTTCTATGGTTGATTATATGGATCAATCTACGGAAATTTCTATATTGTGGTTTAAAAGTTGAAGAATTTGGCTGCAGGATGAACTTAGAGATGCTGTCTTGCTGGTGTTTGCAAACAAACAAGATCTTCCAAATGCAATGAATGCTGCTGAAATAACTGACAAGCTTGGCCTTCACTCACTTCGCCAGCGCCACTGGTATATACTATCTGGATACATTCTGTTGTATTCAACTTGGATCAATTTGGTGCATTTTACTTTTTGCCTATCAAAGATCTTTTGTAGATAATGATCTGTGCCCTGACTTGATCTTGGAAAGTGTATTTGAATAGAAATTAAAACTTGTGATCTCAGGTACATCCAGAGCACTTGTGCAACCTCGGGAGAGGGCCTTTACGAAGGGTTGGACTGGTTGTCCAACAACATTGCAAGCAAGGTGAGTGCATGGGGGTGTGTTGAAATTGAAATCTGGCAACCTAAACTTCAAATATTTCTGCAAAAGTTGATATGAACTAAAATCTTGAAAATCCTTTTGGATAGATGGTATTCTAGCTTTTAATTGAAGCCAACTCATATTTTCTTTATTGGATTTCCTCCTGTTTTCTTTATTGCAGGCCTGAAGAAGCCATATTATTTGGTTGCTTGCTAGAATTTGAGACTCTATTTCTGGAGCGCCCCTAGATCCCCTTTTTTCGGTTACTCTGTTGTAATAACAGAATTTGTTGATTAGGTTTACTTATTTGCAAATGTGTTTGTGCAAATCTGCTTTGCCTTGAACTTTTGTTTTCTAAACAAAAATCATCAATGATGCTTAACTCATGTTTGGAATAGGCTTGTATTGATTATCGTTTATCTTGGTTTGTTGTCCATTTACCGGCTATACTAGCTGTCCTAACTTTCTTCGATCTGTGATGAATCTCTTAAATTGACATGACACAGTGGATCTGGATGCCTCTCAGAGAGTGTTGTTCATGGTTATAAGAAAAACGAAAAGGCATCATGCTATGCTCAGCTGCCTCTCCGTAAAACAATGGAAAAGCTCATTTTTCAAAGTTTGGATTTTTTCTCTTCTTTTTTCAAGTAAGTTTGGATGTTTTTTTTGTTTTGATGCAAGTGAAAGTAAGAGAACACAAACAACCAAGAAAACAGGGGGCTACTGATGTTCAAAGAGAACGCCAAACGTATCAGCTAACAAAACAATGCCAACCTTAGGAGGAGCTTCCAAAAACTGAAAGGAGGTAGAGGAACGACTACCCATTTTTGTAAGCCTATCAGCGACTTGATTTTTTTCGTGTAGGCAATAAATGATCTTAACATGCCAATCCCAGTGTAACATTGCTGAAATGTCTTCCAAGTAGTTAGCATGAGGATGAACGAGAAAATGACCATCTCGAACCAAACGGATCGCTTCTTAAGAATCTGAATAAAGGACAATACACCTATGCCCCCTTTCCCAAGCTGAGATGAGACCAAAGGAAATTGCAGACAATTCTGCAACCATGTTAGTAGCATTGTCAATACTACTATAGAAATCCCCTAACCAAATATCATTAAAATCCTAAAGAATACTGCCAAATTCAGCCTCACCCGGATTACTCCGTGAGCTTCCATCAACGTTAACACAAATTTCAACAGCCTCAGGGAAATTCCAACCGACCCAACGACTGTCATGATCCGCTCTATTACCCATATTGCCCAACAATGTATTCCAATCAACAATCGCACAATGTAATTGAGACATGAAAGGGCAAGCAACATCTTGATCTCCAAAGGTATCATGGTTTCGCATGAGCCAAATAAACCATATACCAGTTAGGAAAACAATATCGAGCTAATGGCCAGCCCCTAAATTAGAGGAATCTTGACTCCATTTTTTAAACTAAGAAACACACGATCTAGAATAGAAATGAGGGGGCAAGACGCCATTAAAAATATGAAACCATGCCTGACTTGCCTTCAAACAGTCACGAAACAGATGCTCCATTGATTCTACACCCGAATTACACCCACGACACATACCGAAAGTGTCCAATTGACGATGGTGATAGAACTCTTGGGTGTGGACTCTCTCATGAACAATGAGCCAAGCTAGGAATCGAACCTTTTCAGGACAACGAAGCTTGCAGATCCACATCCAATCCGGCCTGGGAACAACTGTAGAACTCCCAGCAACACAATGCGTAAGCCATTCAACAATAAACTTAACCGTATAAACCCCATTTGGGGAATTGCCCCAAAAGATACTGTCCCTTCCTATGGAGAAACGTGGTTGAAAAACCTTGAGAAATAGAGCTTTAACTTCGTTTGGGATTTACGAAGTCACCATGCCCCAATTCCATTGTCAACATATCACTAACCATCAAATCGACATCCTCATCCACTATTGAAAGAACAAAATCTTGCAACGGCCTAAAGCCTAGGAAATTGTCCCGCCAAAAAGAGATCGAGCTACTATTACCGATGCAATACCGAAACCCCTTGAAAAGATCACGAGCTGCTTTAACAAACGATTGCCAACACTTCGAACCACCATTAGAATCACTCATACTGAGAACGTCACCTCCTCTAATATATTCCTTTTCAAGCATCTAGACCCAGGGCTTTTTAGAGTTATTAAGCAGTGCTCAAACGGCCTTACCAAGCAAGGCCGTGTTAAAAGTGTGGTAGTCCCCTAAGAAAGAAAGCAAGGAAAAAAATGATATGACCAAATAAAGGCTGAAGCTTTTGATTGATTGTTTTCCACTCAACAAAAAGCCTGCTGTGAGTCACAATATATAGACATAGTACATGTACTAACAGTTCTAGCCTTATACGTAGTTAACAACAGAATCCAATCTAAACAGCTATATTCTAACAACTTTGACTAACAACTCTATCAGAAATAGAGATTATCCTGGACTCTTCAACAACTAAATACACCCAAATATAATCAGCCTTATTACTCCAAATCACCTTATTTCTCCATATTTTTTGCAACAGATATATACAAATCATCCTTATTGCTCCTGTGATCTTTAATACCCTAAGCCCAAACCACCCAATCTCTTTTGCTGTGTAACTACAGGCCAAGTGACAAGATGAATATCATGATAATTGCCATTGGAACTTCAAATAAAGGATCTGGTTGCTTTATTCAATTTCTTACACACCAGAGTCGGAAGCCAAGTAATTTGCATAAGATAGATGGGGATAGCATTAATAAAAGCCTTGGCCAAAGTTGTACAACCAGGAAAATTTAACAATTTATTTTTTCAACCTGCCAGCTTTTGCTCCACTCGAGACACAAACTCATCAAAAGAGGTTTTATTAAAAGTCCATCTCCAAGAGGAAACCCCAAATATTTGCCCATATTAGAAGAATAGTTGAAGTCCAAAATCTGCCTAACCCGATCTCGAGTATTTCTAGGAACTCCAGGAGAAGAGAAAAATTTTAACTTGGCCAAACTGAGTTGCATCCCCGATGCCTCACAAAAGTCATGAAGGATCGATGAAAGAACCCTCGTGTGGGAGATGGTTCCCTTTGAGAAAAGCATAACATCATCAACAAAAAATAAGTGAGAAATCAGAGGCCAACCTCTACTAACCGAAATCGGTTTCAAACTACCATCATTAACCTTGTGAGAAATTAAGGTGGCCAACTTCTCCATAAACAACACAAATAGGTAAGGTGAGATCGGGTCACCTTGTCGAAGACCACGAGCAGGTTTAAAGCTTTAAAGACATTCCCCGTTCTATACAACAGTCATAGTTGTCCGTCGAATACAATTCAAGATCAAAGAACATATATGGGGTGGGAAGAGAAAATCTCTTAAAGTATCCTCCAAGAAAGTCCAATTGACCCGATCGTAAGCTTTGTCAAGGTCTAGTTTAATTAGCATTGACCTAGTGTTGCCTTTGGTTTTTTGCAAATAATGCATAATTTCTCTAGTCACGACAACATTATCTGTTGTGCTCCGACCCAGGATAAAACTGGTTTGACAGGGGTGAATTAACTCATTCATGAATGGTCTCAGTCGATTAACTAACACCTTAGTAATGAGCTTATAGATAACATTGCAAAGACTAATTAGGCGAAGTTTGGTAATTCTATCCGGAGCCACCTCTTTAGGGATCAACACAATAAGAGTTTCGGCAAGTTTATCATCGATATCACCACTCACAAAGGCCTGTTGCACCATATTCGTAATTGAGCTCCCAATAAAGTCCCAATATTTCTTGAAAAAAATGGGTTGAAACCCATCCGGACCGGGAGACGTATAACTTGCCTTACAGAATAAAGCATTTTTCACTTCAGCTGCTATCACTTGCACCAAAAGGGACCGAGTGGCTTCCTCCCCTAACTTATTGTGGAAAGTTGAAGAAGTACTAATGCCGGTTCCCTCACTATTACCAAACTGCTCACAAAAGTAATTGTAAACATCCTGCTTTATCGCATTCCCATCATCACACCCCTCCTCCGAGTTCATAAGTTTCAGTTTTTCAATCTTGTTTCTTTTACAACGAACAACTTTCAAAGCATGAAAGTATCTAGTATTTCGATCCCCAAATAAGAGGTGTTGCTCGCAGCTCTTTTGGAACCACAAAGCCTCTTCTTGAGCTAAGACTTGATTGTATTCAGTAATCAGTTGCTGCTCAAGGGAAGTCAATTGACTAGAAAAGTATAATTGAAGTTGATTTTGGAACCCCTAATTCGGGTTAGAAGAGACCTTTTTCGTCGAAAAATGTTACCAAACACATGCTTGTTGAAATGGATAGCTGCCTACTCAATCTTCTTAAGGGCTATCACTGGATGACCCGTTTGATCCCAATTCCCATAAAAAACACTATCAAAATGACTGTCTGACGGCCATGCTGCTTCAAATCGAAAAGGTTTAGTATGGGGAACGAAATTGTTACCTCCAGTTTTCAAGAGCAGAGGGCAATGATCCGAATGAACTCGAGGCAAATGATGAATCACAGCGTCTGGAAATGATAGTCTCCAATCAACATTGCTAGCTGCTCAGTCCAGCCTCTCGTACATAGGAAGTGTCGTATTGCGAACCCAAGTGAATCTCAAACCCAAATGTTAAGTCAATTAAGACTTCACGTTTTAAATAATTTTGATGACAAACAAGGAGAAATATATAATTGAAAAGTAGATGGACGCATAAGAAGTAAAACACAGCT
>JANZLD010000008.1:13127530-13146277 GCA_026413575.1 Erythroxylum carthagenense | reverse complement strand
TTGTGGTTTTAAATTTTAGTAATTTTGCATGATGCGGTTTAATTCTATTGATGCCATGCGAGTGTTTAATGATCGTTTGTGTTAGTAGCACTTCCTTGCTGTGGGATATGCGTCGGAGCGACTCACGGGCGTCCCGGTGTGTACCCTACGGTAAGGGGGCGCTACACTAACATTTCGCTACTTCCATTTGGATTGCACCATCATGCACACTGCAACTATATAGGTAAGCTTAGGGGATTTCTTTGAGAGGAGAGCCAATGAATAACACGAGGGAGTGTGATTTCTTGTGAGGGCCATGTGTAGTATACTTTGATAGCTCCCCATTTACGACTGGTCACTTCACATATAAAAAATAAATGATCTCTTGTTTCCTTCGTTATTGAACAAAAGGGAAAAAAAAGTGTTAACGATTAAAAATTTAAGGCGATCAGCTGTGATGAGTCGATTATATATAGCAAGCCATAACAGAAAGGAAGTTTTAGGAGGGATACTCTTATGCTAAATGATTTGATGTCGTTCCACTATCGGTTTCTTCATCTGAAGGAGATCTCTCACAATGCGATTTGAAAGATGTTGAGTAGATCGATTGTGCCAGAAAAAGGTATCTTGTTTAAGAGAATGGGGAGAGTAATGGGGTTGCAAGTGGTGAAGAGTGTCAAAGAAGTTCTAGTTGCTGTCAATCATGAAGGTATCAAGTTTAGTGTGGAGAGGGAAGATGGTAGAGTTGCTAACCAAGTTTGGAGAATTGATGAGAGCACCCTCCGACCATTATCATACCACAATGATATTAACTTCCCATTGCCAACAGAACAAGAAATATCATCTTTAACCAAATTTGCCAAATGTAACAGTTGATTAAGAAAGAAAGAGTTCAAAGGATTCTTTCTTACTTCCCATATGCTAGTAGAGCCATCTGATCTAGATCGAAGTCTTCTCTTCAAGAATCCACCAAAGTCTTTTTAGAATGATTGTTTGATTTGTGAGTTTAACAGAGGAAATGCTTAAGCCCCCTTCTGCTTTAGTATAGCAGATATCAGAACATTGAATTATTGCACAACCCTTTGCTCCATTTGAAGAGTACCACAAGAAATTCTTGAAAATCCTCTCTATGGATTTGATGACACCTTTGGATAGAAATATATGAGAGCTCCAGTAGATGTGTAGAGAGTTAAGCACTATTTATTAAGTTGAATTTTCCCTTTCCTAGGAATGGATTTTGCAGTGAATTTTATTTATAAGAGGTGAGCATTCGATGAAAGTGAGTCTTTTTGTGGAGATAGGTAAACCCAGATATAAGATAGAAGGTGAATTCTCCTTCATGCCTGTGACAGAAGTGATATGTGAGACCATAGTTGAGGCATCTTTAGAGAGAATAAAGTGACTTTTGTCAAGATTAAACTGCAATTCATAAACGGATCAAAACTTTTGGAGGGCCTTTATATAGCTATTGATCGACTCCAAATTAACTCTGCAAAAAAAAGCAGGTCATCGACAAAGGACAAATTAGTAAGCTTGATTTTCTTACACTTTGTGTGATACTTAAAGTTGGGGGTGGACTCCACTTCCAATTTGATTATGGAGTTACGTATTTTCATACACAAGATGAAAAGGTAGGGAGAGAGGGGGTCTCCCTATCTTAGCCCTTTCTCACCTTTGAAGTAAGGTGAGGTACTACCATTTGTCAAAATTGAGTAGCTAGCAGTTGTTACACATTCTTTGATCCAGTTGATGTAGATAGGTGGAAAGTCACAGACTTCCAACATCTTCCACAAAAGGGCCAGCCGATACTATCGAAGACTTTACGAAAGTTGATTTTGATGGTACAATTTGGTTTGAGTTCACTCTTGTATAACCTTTAAGAAGTTCTTGCACTGTTAGGATATTGTCCCCAATTTGTCAGTTGTTAATGAAAGCCCCCTGATTGTCACCGATAAGTGGAGATATAGCTCTTTTCATTTTTGTTGCAAAGATCTTTGAGATGAATTTGTAGAGAAAATTTGTACGAGATATAAGTTTGAAGTCATTAAAGGTGTTAGGAGTTGAAATTTTCGGTATTAAACACAAGAAGGTCTTGTTAATCTCCTTGAGGAGCACCCCTTTGGAAAAAAAATTCCTTCACAGCATTTTTAACAAATTTACCTGTAATGTCCCTTGTTTTTTGATAAAAAAGACCATTCAATCCGTCGACGCTAGGGGATTTAGTACTCTCCATGCTAAAACCGCATCCTCAATGTCCTTGTCTTCCACAGGTTTGATAAGCAAGCTTTGGTCCAAATGGGTGATTCTTTTAGGTTGAGAGAACTAAGACCTGAAGCTGGGTTTAAGGCTACGATATAGGTTCCAAGTAACTTGCTACGTAACTAACAGCCTCGTCCATAATTTCCTGTTGGCTATGGAGGATCCAACCCTCATGATTTGTGATGGAGGAGATACAGTTTCTTTTTTTATGGACTAGATTGGAGTTAAAGAGGAACTTTGAACATTTATCTCCATCTTTGAGCCAATTAATTTGAAATCTTTATTGGAACAAGGAGTTGTGATAGCTTACTGAGGTCATATAATAAGAGAGAGCTAGCTTTTCATTTTCAATAAGTGACCTTGCGGTGAAAAAGCAAGAGATTTCTGGATGTCCGTAAGCTTATCCCTAGCTTTAAGCATAACATCTTCTGTAGAATCGCGTGAAGAGTGAAGAACTTTGAGTTCCTGCTTGATGGTTTTCAATTTCTGTACATAGATAAATTGTTTAGTACCTTGAAAAAAGCGAGTTACACCTTTTGGACAAGCTTCGGTGAGTCCTGAAACATGGATAAAATAATTGTTAAATCTGAAAGGGTAATTACTGACAACCTTATGGAAGAGATTTACTACTTTAATGGGGTGTGATCCGAAAAGAGAGGGTCTTGAAATATATAATGCTTATTTATGTACAGTTTGAAAGAATAAATTATTACTATTTCTAATATATCAATGCTTATAAGAACATGGAAGTAATTTTATTATATCAATATTCATGGGTGTTCCATAACGATGAAACCAACTATATTCATTAAATTTTAACATAATGATGAAAGCAACTACCATTCACTAAAAATTGGCATGTACTATAAAAAAATTATAAGAAAGTTATCATATTCATTAAAACATTTATATTTATAATAAAGATTATTATAATTATTTTCACTCGTATGCATTATAAAAAATAAATTTAATTCTAAATTTACAAAGTATTAAAGATTTTAATATAACATCAAAATAAAAATATTTATTTAAAAGAATTGGGATGAATTTATCTTCAAGTAGTTCTAAAGTTCTTATAATTATTTTCTACATACATGCATTAAGAAAAGCATATTAGACTTTTTAAAGTAAGTTTACAATATAAGTTTTGAATATCTTTTTTAATGTTTTTTAAATTGTACAGTGGAGTTAATAATTATTCATATAATTTAAAAATAAAACCCTTTTATAGTTTTATATTTGCACGCAAAAGAGTAAAAAGTTAATCTTATTATAATGTTTTTATATTATATATATATTGATTACTACTTACGTAAGGCAAAAGATGCTATTGCGTGAAACTGGCTCATCCATTAATGGAAGGTGGATAACAGTGAATGTTTTGCAGTTTTGTTACTTACAGAGTATAATTAAGGAACACACTCCCAATACCCACTTCTAATAACGAGTACATCGTTAATAGGGAGACAAAACGTTAGGCAATGCTCCATGTTCTTCTGACGTCCCTTTAAACATTTAATTTGTTGGCTTCTCACCTTCCACTCGATGACAATACTACCACCACCAACTCTTTTTTTCTAGGGAAAAGATGAATCAATTAACTAAACTTGGATTAATAGCCAGAGGAGAGATACACAGCCCATGATTAGCAACACATATATATCAGGAAAAATAAACTTAAGAAAATTTAAATAATAGTAAAATACGGTAATAAGTATACAATTTCAATAATTTAATACCTGAGAAATTAATAACTTTTATTATATAACACATTTTTACAGTCTTTATTCAAATTAACCGATAAAGTAAAATATCCATGAATTACTATCTCTTTTAATTGATATATTTATAATCATAATACTACTAATTTATAAATATTTTAGCATATTTTATTTTTATAGTTTAAGATCACATAAGTGAAGCAGTTAATCTACGAAACTAGAACAATGGGAGTTAATCTACGAGACTAGAACAATGGGACCCGTGTGGTCCACTTATCACTTCGGCTATAATCCTTTTTTTTTTTAAATTTCAAGAGGTATCTACTGGGTTGAAGCCGGTAACTAATCTTTCTTTGCAGTACTGATACATTCTTTATGGAGGCTGTCATTAGCCCAAGAGTTTGATGCGTTTCTAATGATAAGGATCGACCTTGGAATTTCTTGGTTAAGTAACAAAGGTATGCGCCACCTACACCAACCTACTATACAATACATACATGTGTCTTTTACGTGGCAGCGAATTAGAAGCTCCTTTAAAAAGTCGACCATTACCTCATAATATGGGATGTCTCCTTAACTTCTATAGTTGAGGACAGCCTAATCCAAATATCAGCCACAAATTATGTGTGAATGGTATTGATTCTCGATATGCGTGTGCAAAGGTTTGAGACTCCAAGCACTAAGCTCCAAATTGAGGTTATTAGTTGCTTGCTGCCACATGCAAGTGCTCTCCTTTGGACCCCCCGTCCCATCCCATGGATTTAATCACTAATCGAAAAACCTCATCAAGGGCTTTTGCTATCCGCTTAACACCTAATTATCTTGGCATTAAGCACCAGTGTCTTTTTGGACTTTGTCTATTTCTGGAATGCAAACATCACTGTTTTGTCGATGATGGCGATGTACCCCATAGGATCGGAGGGCTTAAATGAGTCAAAGAAAGTGAATGGACGCTAAGGGTTTAAGGTGCTTTGCTTTGCTTCACTTACCCGCCTATAAGCTAATCTAGGAACAGTTGCCCCCCCATAAATTTCTCCTACAAATCATTGCAAGAAAAATCTCAAGTCTTAGGAACAATTCAGTTCGTGATAAAGAGGTGTGGGTCAATTCTTTACTAGTAATGTAAGAAATGACTATCAAATATCTTATCCAAGTTGGTGTAAAGTGAATTCATGGTATGAAAAAAGTAAACTTGCCATGTGTATGGCTGAAAATACCATATTGCTTAGTTAAATTACGATTCATGGGAATAGAAAAGAGTTGATCCCT
The DNA here is from genome assembly GCA_026413575.1 of Erythroxylum carthagenense. Classification (NCBI taxonomy): domain Eukaryota; kingdom Viridiplantae; phylum Streptophyta; class Magnoliopsida; order Malpighiales; family Erythroxylaceae; genus Erythroxylum; species Erythroxylum carthagenense. The sequence continues at coordinate 13,141,049 of JANZLD010000008.1, read as the reverse complement.
TATGTCTAAAAGTTTGCGCTGGCTCACAAGAAAAAAAGGGGGCCTCAAAAAGAATTTTTCTTTGGTGGGAATGAACCCAATATGACTTTTAGCACCAAGGGTTAGTCAAAATGCATGCGTATTTGCGTACACTTATTCACGTGGAAATTAAGGAAGAAATAAGGGTTTATTGCCATAATCCCATTAGTTTGTGGCCAACAATCGTTTGAGAGAATTTATTAGGAATAAGTCATTCAAATGTGGGATCTTATTAGTGTTTTAGTCTAAACCAATGATCGTGATTTCCCTTATCGCCTTTTGTCCTTTCCCGCCTCTTTATAGCCCTCTTCTTGTGGTTCATAAAATTAAGTACCTAATTTGTAATGTGATCCTGTATCTAATCATATGCACTGCATTTAAGTTCTTTATCTAGCTACTTAATCTTTTCTTTTTTTAAAAAAAAAAATCTCCTATTTAATTAACATCCATGTCAAATTGTTACACTCGACTATCATATATACTTACATTTGTTATGTAATGTTATATATTGGTACTAAATTAAGTGAACTTCAATTGAAATAATACGTTATACTCTCTTCTTCCAAATAATTTAAGGTTTATATTTAAAGACTACAAAAATGTAGAGACTCTTTAGATGAAGATATTACTTAATGATAAATGTGTCTTCATACATCTGTCTTAGTCCGCAGCAATAGTCGTGATTAATTTATAATTAATACAATGACTCTTTTTTTTTTATAACAATTTTTAATAGAGGATTCCTTATTTTGACATGTTGAAAAGGTAATTTTACCATTTTAACCTGGGATCAAGATTTTGATTATTGAACTTTAATTGCTTTGATAACCTTAGAAGGCTATCACTTTAAAGGTGGTCACTGTAATATTGTATCATTTCACACCGTTCTGTTTTGCTGAAATGGTACGGAATTATTTTTAGAACAACATAGTACTGTATTATTTGACGACGGAGTTAACATATTTTTGTTGAAGATTCAGCTGTCAAACGGCAAGCGTTGATGCTTGGTGCGTTGACTAAAACACAGAAGTCCTTCCTTGACGTGCCATCGACGACTTGATCGGATACAATCTTTGTCTACTGTATCTTAAAGAACAACTCTGAGCTGAAAATCTTAATCATGGTACAAGCATGCACATATTTTGCAGGCATGAATACAATGTCAATTCGTTTCTCTTGTCTTCAGCACAAGGAGACAAGTTTCAAAATAATCTTGTTTACAAGTTTGGGCACTTCTTTTCCCCTTCTCTTAGCAAGAGAGTGACCCCAAACAATTATATGTATTGTTCACAAGATAGAAATGGCACCTTTAATTATTATACCCTAATATTTAAATAAAACTGAGAGTTAGAATAATCTCCAATCAAAATTTAAAATTTGATGAAATTATTATTCAAGAATGCTCCATGAACTGTTTCATTCAAAAGCAATAAATTAATTTGAAAATTAATGTTTTTAATTAGAAAATTTACATTAGTCCTTATATTATAATATATGGATTTAATGTTTTAGAGTGTTATAAAACTCAAGTATTCTTGAACAAATTGCAATATAAGTCATTAAATTTAATAATATAAAATACTTTGATGGTTAACTAACAATATAAAATCTTAGAGTTCACTCTTTTAAGATTGAATATTGATGGGGACTTGAATAACTCATTTGTCGAACTAGATCTCAATTCATGTTATGTTCTCATCATATTATCTAGAATAACATCTTTTCCATACTATAAATGTCACGATTGAAATTTAAGGAAAGATTACCTCTTCTTTTCCACCTTTAGTTCAACTATTGCACTGATTTTACAGTTCCTGACATGGATACATCAATATCTTTGACTGACAGTAAGTAAGTGGGTGAGGAACAAGACATAAAATTACAGGTTCTTGAGAGTACAATACAAAACAATGCGAATATATGATAACAACACGCAATGCGCAAGCAATGATATAAGTTTTGCATGGTTTCGTACGTCTCCGGACCTTCTTAAAATTATTATTCTCTTTTCTTGGTGATTTTCTGCAACCACAAGTTGATCGATATCACAGTTTCCTTGGTTTGGGCCTTATATATATATTTTTTTCATTTTGCTAAGTATATGTGTCGAAGACTGGGAACACTTGTCACGATTGAGCAGATCGTGGTTAAACAGGCATTAAAAAAGACTAAAAATGAATTAAAAATAGTGAGAATTAACCATATTATGATGTGATAATTAATTGCCGATTGACGAGATGGTTTGCTGTTTTTCTTAGATATGAAGTAACCAAGTCCTTCAAGAAAGGATAAGTGGATTTAAAACTCTTTGGCCTGTGAACTATATTATCCCACATTCTTTCTTTTCATAAGTTCATAAACTATCGGTACTAATCTTTATTTCAAATATGAGGTGATATAAAAATTAACAATCTCATATAATGGAAGGAGAGATTCAATTAGTATGTTATATGAGGAATCTAGTTGGTGTCTCAAACGTGCACCTTAATTTCTATCATTAAGATTTTAATATTTTTTCATTATATATGCTGATTTTTGTTCTTATCAGATATCATTTTACATCTTCTTTGGAGATATTGTCCTTCTCTTTTCGCTTCTTTCTTTATCTACAGGTTTTCTTCCTTTTGATGTCATACGATCTCGTTAGCTAGTCCCTTCAAATGTCCCTTTTCTTCTTTTCCAGTGTTATTTATAAGTTGAAGAAATGATCATGACCATTAAGATCTTTCAGTACAAGGAAAAGTCTATGGAATTCCAGTTTGCGTGATCGATAACAAGAATGTATCCCATAATTCATTCCTCTTAGACCTCGTTTCACATTCCTTTTAAACGTGATGTCTATTTAATACTTTGATGTTTTTATAAACATTATTTGGTTTTAATTTACTTGCAAAATAACTTATACGATGGTCAAAAGCAAAACATGTCTTCATTGTATTGGTGATGTATAGAAAATATATTATTAGGAATAAATGTAAAGCCATTTATGCCATGCATGCAAAAACATATATGTAATATAGTTATAGTGCTCATGCATGCATGTGTTTGGGATTATGAACATAGTTAGGTCAAGAGCTCTCTACTTGTAACAAGGATTAATGTTAATCTACAAGATTAATTTTCATCTTATTGTCTCTATAAAATCCACACAGCTTCCCTCATTTCTTCATTATCTCCCTCACACCATCTCTCTTTCTTTTCTTAGCTCTCTCTCTCTCTCTTCCTTCAGTAGACAAAAGATGGACAAGAAACCATGCAACTCTCAGGATGCTGAAGTGAGAAAAGGGCCATGGACCATGGAAGAAGACTTGATCTTGATTAACTATATTGCTAACCATGGAGAAGGTGTTTGGAACTCCCTGGCCAAAGCAGCTGGTAACCCTACTTCACCAGTATTGCATACATATATTGTTCTTTTCTTCCACTGACAAAAGCCCTAGCTAACTTTAGCTAGTTATAACCCAAAGCACCTTCTGTGATTTTTAGGTCTGAAACGTACTGGAAAGAGTTGCCGTCTCCGATGGCTCAACTACTTGCGTCCTGATGTTCGTAGAGGGAATATCACCCCTGAAGAACAGCTGTTGATCATGGAACTTCATTCCAAGTGGGGGAACAGGTACTACACAGACATACATATATATTCATGAAAACATAAGCATATACTCTATTCCAATGAGATCTTTGTGTGGATGGAATATATAAGAAGATACATATATAATTGGTCTCTACTACCCATCATCACCAAGCAAAGCACGACTTCTTCCAATCCCTATTTATATTTATGTGTAGCACTGGAGTCTGTATAAGATAAAGAGAGTGAGAAGGAACATGGGAAGGTGAGGTTTGAGTTGTTCGTAGCCAAGAAATGGATGTGTCACATATGATTTTAGAACTCGTGGCCACCAAAAATTTAGATTTGGAATTAAGTTTTGAAGAGCGTTGAATTTTTCATGGCTACCAAAACTTCCCTCATTTTTTCTTCTTTTTTGTCTTCAATCCATATAGCTTGTTGGGTCCCTAACTTATATGAATTTTGATGTTCTATGGCTAGCTACTACTTCTATGTGGATAACTGACTAAAGTTTTGCTTTAAAAAGGTGACTGCTTTCTCGTCCTTCCTTTTTCTATAATCTATACATGTTCTATTAAGTTCTTGGTGCACATCAACCTATGGGACGATGAATCAAATCATTAAAACATGATCATCCATTCAAAATCACTCTTAATTTCTTTTAAGAAAATAGAAAGATTATGAATAATTCAAGAAGATTTCGTTATTGCTTTCTCTTTTTAATTTCCTCATCTTTGAATCAACTCCGATAAATGATATGTTTTAAAAAAAAATGATGAATATAACCTATTTTTCAAATAATTTTCTGGTTATATTAAAGTTTTCTATCAGTTAATGACTTCTCAAAATAATATGAAGTTTCTCTCCTATCTTGCTTTGGTCATCCAATTGACATTATTAGGCACTACTTTAATCTATGAAAGAAAGAAAAAAAAAAATAATATTCCAGCTAACTTTTGATATTTGGTCACGTTGTGTATAAGGAATTACCAGATTTGGCAATTCAAGTTTCTATTTTGAGCTGAACCCATCAACGTTAGTCACATGCCAATTTCCAAAGAAGTTCTCTTGATTCGGTTTGAAGTTGACATTAACCATAATGCTTTGGCTCTTCTAGATAAAGAAGCATTGGTTAGCTACCCTGAGATTTATAGAGTTTAAAAAAGAAATGGCCTTGGCAATCACGAAAAATGTTTAAACTTACCTGTTGTTGTAGAATTTGTACATAAATGCATATGTTTTATCATCTCCCTAGTATTATATTGCTCAACTACAAGGTATTCTGTTTTTATCTTTTCGAGCAGTAATTTTAACAAAAGCAGACCACATCAAATTTTATAGGAACTTTTGTCTAACTTCCTATGGAAAGCCCCATTTCTTCTGGTTTTTGAGAACATCCTAGTTCTCTGCTAATTTTCAAACAAATGTACCCTGATAATGAGTTCTGTGTAAACCTAAAACTGTGGAAGAGTATGCTGGTTAGGGAGGAGTTTCATAAGATAAAAGTTATGCGGCTAAATATACCAATTGTTCAAATGATTTTTTGTACTTGATATTTTACACGTCCTTTATAGCTAGTCATAGATCCAAACCCTGAACCTTTATGTTCTTATAAGTTACTAGTTACAAGTTACGGAAGCCCAAAATTACAGATATAAATATTCTGACTAGTAGCTATCACACCATCCATAGACGTAAAAGGTATATGTCAAATAGTAAATTGATAACAGACTATTACTCTGTGAAAACTGAAATTTAACAGGTATAAGTGTAGCTAGTTGGTTCTATCAGCATCAGCACAAGACCAGTCTGGTATTTCTTGAAAAATAAGAAGTGTCTGATTGTAGTATTAAGGAAGTAATTCTTGAAATGATGATAGGCCTCACATCGAAGCTAATTTTTCTTTTCTTTGTCCATTTTAACTGTCTCTGGCAGACACATGATTGCAAGCAATAACTGCTTTTCTGTGTTACCGTGCATGAATATGTCCAAAACGGAGAGCTTGCTTTCCACCATTGAACATGGCATCATATTGGCCAAAATTTAATGAAAGATAGGAACCTTTCGGGGTTTGGCAGCAGTCACTATGAACACTACCGAACATGTTATTGCAGTAACAATTCTCTTTATCAAACACAGTGGTGTCAGTGTAGTGCTTTATCAGAAAAATATTTTACCTTGCAGAAGTTTACTACTGCCATCTTCTTGATTATTACAAGCCAAATTTTTCTTTATAATAAGCTCTGTTATGTATGCTTTAAACTTTTTCCCCACCACATATTCTACCAACCTTTACTTGGCATTTTACAATAAACTAATGACTTGTTAATTCCAGGTGGTCGAAAATTGCGAAGCATCTTCCAGGAAGGACAGACAATGAGATAAAGAACTTTTGGAGGACGAGAATCCAAAAACACATCAAGCAAGCTGAAACATTTTCCGGGCAGAGCAGTTCAACGGAAATGATAATTGAGCACCCAAGCACAAGTGGTCAAGTTTCGGGCACCACAGACCTTATGGAAGCCTACTCTCCACCGTCTTATCAGGCGAACATGGAGGCCTTCGCTGGAGCTGTATTACAGCCGGATTCTCACGAAAACTATTGGAGTATGGAGGATCTCTGGTCAATGCAGTTGCTTAATGGAGATTAAATTAATTACTATAGAAGACATTTCTATTGTGGACCAACAATTACATATGTTGGACTAATATTAGGCTTGTCTATATATAGTTGGAACTTAATAATATTTGTAGTAGTATCAAGTAATCGAGTACTTGACATACTGGCTTGTAACAGTATCCTATAAAAATTTACGTATTCCACGTGCTCTTATATTTATATATACAGTCAGATAAATGGAATATGTATTTTTAAGTTATCAAAGAAAAGTCGAATATGCATTTTCTTCTATATGCCTCTTTGAATCAATTTATTATGAAGAATATAGACCAAGCTTAATTTGTTTGTATGTATATATACACTTATATTTATGCATATATGCATCCTATGCTTTAATTGAAATAATCATATCGGTCTCTTAATTTATTCAGGAGACGTATCTCAAACTACTAATGTAAAATGGTTGTTTACACAATGTAAAATATCTCGGGCAATATGAAGTTTATCTCTTACGAGTTTATTGTATTCCCTTAATCCCAAAAATAAAGAAAAATGGAAGAAGAGTTAGTACTATGTGATATAACCCTTTTATTAGAACTGGAAACCCATTAGCTTTCATATTCAAAGCACGTTTGAAACCTACACATATGACTATTACATTACCTAACCGTAACTGCAAGTTGAAACGTATGAAGCACAAGGGCTACGTTTCTATTCTTAGCATACTTCATCTTTGCTTTCGATCTATTTTGTTCATGGCCATCCAACATTTGAAACTCGACGTTCGCCTAACTCTTCCAATGCCCTCACGGCAATCTTCACATGCTCTGCTTATAATAAATGTATGCATATATACGTGTGTGTGTGTGTGTGTTTAGTTCCCTTATTTTACTTTACAACACAACTAAAATAATTATCATCTCATAAAACGAGAAATTATTTGCTTTCCTCTTCTAATTTGTTCTTTTAGTCTATACATTTCCTTTCTATCTCGTTTTATTAATCCTTTTCATAGCTTAATTTATCTAATCAAGTTTGGACACGGGTACTCTTGGTAATGATAAACATGTAATACAGTAATTAGAGAGCGTGAAAGGCTTTCGACCACTTTGTTCATGTGTGCTAATGTCCCTAGGGTTTGTGACTAGATAGCACATACGCGTATACCGATAGAAATCACCCATGCACGTGCTTTTCCTATGAGACCTCAACATGGAGTCTTTTTGAAAGACGACAACTTGGTTAGGTTCATTGATGTCAATGGACTAGCAATTACAGTGTACCAACCTTTAACTTTAGCAACCAACTGCCTCTTACTCCAATGAAGACTTACAGACATAACTACGAGACCCATTCCCTCGGAATTTTGCGGTGTCTTATATAGGAAAGATGGTGTAGGACGCCAATTTGGTGGGGGGTTTTTTTGTTCACGAGTCCTTGAAAATGCACCAAAGCAGCGATGGGATGGAGAGACAGCTAACAATTTCATAGCCGCACATTATTTCAGTCACATGTTTTATATGCAAAATAACCTCACGTGGAAGATAAGGAAAAGTCACATGATGGGTCGGCCATGGAAGCACCCTCACTCATTCTTGGAATATGCTCGAAGACAATAAAGTGTAATTATATGTGAATAAGTAGGTGAATGTGTGAATATATATGCATCAATCTATTGCATGTTCTAGCTAATAAAGTTCTTATCTGGCCTGCGATCAATATGGAACCAATCTTGTTTTATGTTAGCTTAAAAAAATAGGTAAATAAGGCAATGTTTACGTAATTGCTCAAGGTACATTTGTTACTACGATAATGGTACAGTTAATCGAAGTTCGTTAAGTCTACCAAATAGCATATTTCGTTCTGGCTGTGAAGGACAATCATCTCTATGGCTAGGTCATAGTGAGCTATGTATATGTTACTATGATTTTAATATGGTGCTTGAATGAAGGTTATAATGTACAAGCCTGCTTAATTTCACTTTTATTCTAGGTGATGTGAATGGAAACTAGCCAGAGAGATGATTACAATATAGAAATGGAGTTGATCATAGGGGTTATTCTATTAGTCTATATTAATTAAGTATCTGGATTAACTAAAAGGAACTCATGTAAACTAGCATGCAGGAAAGCTGATAATGGTATGAAATCCAAAGCAATACATTTTCTCGGTTTGTGGTCAATGATGAGCAAGTGGGTGCCGACAGATTAACTTGACGTTTGTGATTGATGGTGACAATACTTGTAATAACAAGGCGGTTGATGATTACAACGTTGCATATAAGAAAACACGAGCTCTTGAGAAGAGAAAGATCACTTCATCAGGAACCCCGTATTTTTCACCGCACATAAGTCAGTGAATTTCGGATCGAGACCCTCTATTTTCGTAAGGTGTTTTAATTGCGTGTTAATTAATTTTGTAATGGAACATGTTAACGGGACTCCGGTTGCTTTGTTTGTTCATATGCATACTTCTAATCTTGGATTAACCAGTAACAATGTATACCCAGTAATTTAAAGCTCAGTAATTCTTTTACGTACATCTTAGGGTTCGCTTACTACTTATATGCCCTTCCACACCTGGCTATCCACCCTTCTCTCTTGTTTTTGCCGATGTATATGAGCTACTTTAAGAAGTGAGCCTCACACGATTGACAAAAAGAATATGAAAGGTGATGAGGAATTTGCTAGTAACAGACAGTTTGATATACAAACTTTCTATTTCGTCGAGCCCCAAGCACGCGGACCTCCTTTAAGTGTGCGTTTATGAAAATCTGGATGAATCCATTAACTCAAGGTTAACATACTTAGCCAGCAATCGCCCGTGTCTCGTTCTCCCCGTAGCCAAAACGTTTAACGTGGGCACAAATATACATATAAAAATTAATTATTTTGTATTGTGTGCATGTTTATATACAATATTAACGTCATATATTTAGTTCACGTATATCCAAATATTTTTAATTATTAATGTATTTTAAAATTTGTGTATATGTTATAAAAGTTAAAGTATGTTATAAAATATTTTTGTATTTATTAAAAATATTATATTGATTTAAATATATGTACTTTTGATAACATAATTATTATCCGCTTATATTTATTGTTAATGCATTTGATTTTAAAATAGTGACCTATCAATTTATGATAAAAACATAAAATAAAAAAGAAAATATTTAACATCTATTTATATGAAATGTAATTTACTTCAGATACTCTTCACATTTTTAAGACTTTTTTTTCTTGAAATGATATATTTCAATTAATAATTATAAATATAATTTGTAGTAACTTTCATATTTATCTCTCTTCGTTTATAATATAATTTACATCTCAACTGAACAATGTATAAAAACCTGTTTATATTTTTACGTAAAATAGTGAAAAATAGATTATTTTTTCGTATTATATTGATTATTACATAATTATTAATTATTTATTGTTAAAAAGTAAAATACAAATCAAATATGTATTTTCTAATTACCAAAAGCACCTAGTACGTACTTAATTTCTTTTACTTGCTTCTTTGAGATAATATATTATCAAGCTGCATATTTTGTGGTGACCATGTCTAAGTTGGCGGATGGCTTAATAACTTAGATAGGACTTGTTGGCCCCTTCTTCATCATCTATTTCCCATTTTAGGATTTGTAGAGCTTAGTGTATGCTAAGCTCACTAAAGGCTACATTTTCTATTGTTTTCGTTTCAAATTTTCAGTTCAACTTTATCTGTACAAAAAGGCTACATTTACTTTGATTGAAATAATTATCTTCGTTTCTTTGTTCAGGAAACGTATTTCTAACTACTAGTTTTAATGGTTGTTTAAGACAATTTAACGTTTCTCGAGCATATGAAGTTTATCTCGTACAACTTTATTGTATTCTCTCAGTCCCAAAAATAACGAAAGTGGAAGAAGGATTTGTAACATGTAATGATACCTCAATTACGTATCTTGGATTGAACGCAAAAGGGCAATAAACGAAGAAATGAGAAAAACACTTAATTTTGGTTCCATAACTTCAAACAAGCTTTCCAAAGCCGAAATGAATGTGAATCCACTGCCTTTTTACTGAAACTGTTCACCGAAATACGGTTAACATTTTTTTTATAGTTTTCTTAAAACGTAAGTTCTCTTTGAGTCAGAAAATCCTTATACTTACGAATGACATGAGTAACTACAGAAGACCTTAACCTTTATATATAGCATTCATATCGGGCTTCCTAATCACAAACCCGATATTGGTCTGGTTTCACACGGACTTGACTCATTGATTTAGATCATTTATTGTGTCACTTAATTATCATTATCTGGATTAAATTACGTAACTTAACCAATAAATTATTGTAAAATCCAAAAATTCAATTAAATGTTGTCTAACTTTATAGGAAAAGTAAAAAATATTTAAGATTCTCCCCCTTGGACAATACGCAGTGATGACTCAATTTTAAAATAATTTTAAAAACTCGGTTAAGTTACGCTACTGTAGTCGACTAACTTTAAAAACAAACATTTGATTCAAAGATAATGAAAGTCCATCATTTCGTCCTGCAAGCCTTTTGATAATGAAAAGTATTAAATGCATGTGTCATATGTGACACAGATGCAATACAATCACGCATATCTAATACCTTACTAACATGAATTGAAAAACAGAATATGACAAACTAAGATGATACTTGTATGATCTAAATTATATTATCTTCGTTTGTAGGTCTCGATTTCTCCAACTTTATGCTAAACTGTATTAGATAAATCTTGTTTTCTCTCACTGAATGCTAAACAGCATAAGAAAAAATCTTTATGTTCTCCAACTGAATGCTAAACTGTATTAGAGAACCTTTATAAGATTAAAAACTTATATCCCCTATGTCATATTAAGCTTTATTGATATCTGTATCAAACTGTATATGTCAAAATGACATTGGCTCAAGCTTAATCTGTATATATGCTCAATGACTTTTAAATGATTAAGATTGACACACATCTTAAAACTTTCATACTATTATGACAATGTATGATAGCATATATTAATGAGGATAAATGATAATCATTTTTATTAATGAACTACCATACTATTACAATAAATCAAATGTATAAATGTACTAATATACATGGAGCAAACATAACGATCCCCTAACTAATTGTGTCTAAAGACTTCAAAACACCTATACCGTATACTTGTATCTCAAACACAAGTGGACGAAGTAATTTAGTTAAAGGATCAGCTAACAATTCATCAGTCTTTAAATGCTCTTAACCTTAGTATTACCTTTTCATGACAACTCCTTTATGGTCAAGAATTTGACCTTCAAATGCATAGAACTTGTGATGTTCTTATTGTTGTTAAACAACATAGTAGCAACATTATCATAGTATAACCGAATAGGTCTAGCTATTGAATTAACCACAGACAACTCAGAAATCAAGTTTCTGAGTTAAACCGTCTGTAAAGCAACCCTATAGCATACACTCTGCATGCATGGTCAAGAAAATCACCCGTGTCTACTTGACATACTTCCATGACATTGTACCATCTGCAAACATAAAACTGTAACCTTAAATGGACTTTCGATCATCCGAACACATAGCTAAAATCTAAATTTGAATTCCCTATGAGGTTTAGTCCGTTGACATTTCTATATGTCAACATATGATCATTGATTCCCTTTAGTATCTCAACACCCGCTTGACTACATTTCAATATTCTATACCTGGGTTAACCAGATATTGACCAAGTAGTCCAGTAAATGTAATGTCCCACCTAGTACTTACCCGAGCATACATTAGGCTACCAACTGTACTAGAATATAGAACATTCCTCATAACCTCTCTCTTTACTTTGTTCTTTAGATACTGTACGAAAGATTATCTTTCACTATGAGAGATACGTGCTACAAAAGGTTTACAGTTAACCGTATTAAACCTTTGTAACACAAACTCAATATATGCATTCTGTGAGAGTTTTGATGAGTATTGAGATTTATCCAGGTGAATCTGAATATCTAGGATAGAAGATGCTACGCCAATGTCCTTCATGTCAAAGTTCTTAACCAAAAGTTGCTTAACCTTGTACAACATGGTCAAGTAATTTGATGTGAGCAATATATTATTCACATGCAGTAATAGGATGATAACTTTGCTCCCTTTAACCTTATAATAAAAAAATCTTTTTAACTTTGTTTTTCATGAAGCCAAAAGAGGTCAAACTTTATCAAATGTAAGATATCACTTTCAGAAGGTTTGATATAAACCATATATTGATTTGCTTAACGTGCACATCATGTCAGTTCCATTTGGATCCTAAAATCCTTTAGGTTATACTTTATAGACCTCTTCATAAAGGTCTTTATTTAGGAAAGTGATTTTGACAGCCATATGATGTGACACTATATCATCAGGAGCTACAATTGCCATAATCATTCAAAATATATCCTACGAGGATACGAGAGAAAATGTAACTTTAAAGTTAACCTTTCTCTCTGAATGAACCATCAGGCAACTGAGAGAGCCCATAAACCACTAAACTTTATCCCGAAATCCTTTAAGTCTTGAAACTTCATTTACAACTGACGGGTTTGCAGTTATGTTGTAAATCAACTAGCTCCCAAACCTTATTATGTTTCATGGCTTGCATGTTATCAGTCATTGCATGTTGGGACCCGATCTCAGAAACCGGATCCCAACCAGAAAACGAAAAGCGAAATATTAAAATCAAACAAACGGACGAAAGCGGAAACATAAACAGAAACGGAAGGAAATCGAAACTAATCAAAAGCAAAAGTAGCGAAGCGCATCAAATACGAATCGAATTGAATCGGAAACTTGAAATTAGGCCAAAACAAATGCGAATGAACGGACGAAATCCAAAAGTGAACGACTCGAAGCAAATCAAACAATTGAATCGGAAGCGGAACAAAAACTTAACAAAGTGGATCCGACATTCGAAAACAAAGAACAGAGAAAAACGATCGCGTTGGAAACCTAAAAGCTAATCCAATCCGAAACGGTATATTTTTTTCATATTCTTTCATCTTTATTCGATCTCATTCAAAACAAAACACATAATTCCCACATTTGAAAATTCAACCTTATAAAATTCTCAAATCATATAAAGCTTCTTAACATGCAATTTCTCAATCTCATCTTATTAACAAATCATATATCTTATTCTTTCTTTCCTTTGTCATAGAAATTTCGACAGCATAACGGCTGTATTCTAACTAACTCAAACTTGCAAAGTGTTTAAAACACACTTCTATATTGCTCAAACAATAACCAGTAATCATCGGACTCCCCGTCCGGAATCCAA
>JANZLD010000008.1:13096045-13121835 GCA_026413575.1 Erythroxylum carthagenense | reverse complement strand
TGATTTTCAACTTAATTTCAATCAACTCATCCACTTTTGAATATTTCTTATTTTTACTCAAAAATCGAGGTCCAACATTCCAAGCATGATATTTTGCACATTCTCTCTTTATATGAGAATAGTCCTTATAAAAGAAGCAACTATTTTTCTTATGTCCATTAGATGTATCCTTATGCTTCTTTTACGATTCTAATATTGTAATCAATTATTCTTTTTATTTCTTACCACATCCTAAAGAGGTTGATGTGAAATGAACACTCTTAATCTTGTGTTGTCTCATCCTATCTTCATCTTACACCATGTGAGAGATTAGCTCGTATAATGTCTATTTTCTCTTTTGACAATTATAGTTTACCTCAAACTACAAAGTTTCTGTTTGTTTGCAAAGAAAAGGCAAGAAAATCTGGAAATCTTAGAAAGAATCTAGAAAAAACTAGAGAAGCAGAAATATTTTCTCTGATGCCATGATAGAAAGCTAAATTAAAGAAAGGTAAAAATATATTTCATCTAACAGAAAAAGAGTATTTATACAAGTTGTCTCGAAAACTAAAAATAACGAATATATCGAACTATAACTAACTTATGACTAACTAACTATAACTAACTGTCGACTTTATATAATTCTAATAGATTGGGGTTGCTTCATTTTGCAGTTCCAACTATTTGAAATTCGGTTTTGTTGATTATTTCGACATTAATTTCCTGCCTTTCCTTTGTGTTAGATATATACAGGTGATTTCCTCCCGTAGGATACTAATAGCTTGCAATATTAAAGGATTCCTAAAGTTGAACAATTTGGCATGAATAATAGTGGTTTTTATATCATACGCATATGGCTCATATCTTTTTTTATATTGTTATGTATTATGGTGTATTAATATTATGAACGTTATTCTTGCTTTACCACAAGGTAAAGATTGCTGACTTTTGGTCAATGGTTACTTGAAACACACTTTTATTGTTCTCTTAATTAACGTGGTTACTTGAAATACACTTCTTTTAATTAGGGTATTGGTAATCACGGGAATTTATAGAACGTCCTATTATTCTCCAATTAGTCTGAGTTTTGTTTACCAGACATGGTTGTGCAAGAAATTTTTAGGGTTTTAAAGGTGTAGTTATGTTAGCTTCGTAGTTTCTTGCTATACTTTTGGAGGTACAAACTGAATTCAATTGATTCTTTACTTCTGAAAATGTTTGAGGTGATTTAAACTAACATAAGGGAAGAAAGCTGTTCATTCTACAAATAATGAATAACAAATCCTTTACACTAGTGTTAGAGGTGGAGATGATGATGCTATATTGACATGGAAGGATTATTGTTAAGAATGGAATAGTGTTAAAGAGCTTATCTCTGGAATTTTTTTCCTGTTAACTAGTCCGAAGCATGTGCATGTCTGCAAAAGAAAATATTGAAACTTCCGTCTAGAATGTGAATTAAATATTTTTATTGGATTTCCTTTAGGTCGCACCTTATGAGAGACTTGCGTTGAGCAAAGGCTATCTACTACCAGAAGGTAAAGTTTCCCATCCTTAAATTTAATTAACTATTTCTTTAATCAAGTGAGGCATTTTATGAGACTTAACTTTCCAAAATGGTTGGCAAAAACATGAAATGTGATGTGTGCTCATGTTGCCCAGTAATGCTAGCCTGAGTAAGCTGTAGTCACGCTTGGGTGACACATGAAACTCAATTTTTTTTAATGATGTAATACAGTCAACTTCATCCTCTGACTAGAAAAATAAAAAATTTAATAATGTCATGTTGGTTTATTCACTCCTTGTGTCTTATACATCTACATGTTTTATACACACACACACACACACACTCAACAGCTAAAACTTGTGCCTCAATACAGCCCCAGCTCGATTTCCAGCATTTCACACTTGTGTATGTACTAATGAGGAAAAGTTGACTCCAGAATGGTACAAGGAACATGGTGAATATCTTTGGGTCACGGTTTTCCTCATTTGAAGGTCCAGCTTTGTCTTTTCACTGCAAAAAGAAGTTCCATATCTTCCATTTTGATTGTAGACTTTTAATTTTTGTACCCAGGTATTGAATTGGTTCTTGACACTTGAGTTATGTCTGTTGATGTGAAATGTAAGACACTTCTAACTGCAAATGGGGAAACCATTAGTTACAGTATTCTCATCATTGGAACAGGTGCTCGGGTATTTTACTGATCTTGTAATTATGTTTTTGCCTTAGGTAATTAGCTGATAGTTTTAGTGATGGTTAAGGCTTTGGCACTTCAAATGGGATTTCATGTGGTTAGGGAAAATAATAGGGGTAAGAGTTGAATTTTGTCTTAAAGCAAATATGGCTTAAGCTAGTATTTTTGCTTGAGTTATGGCTCTTGTATCTTCTCTTCTTCTTTTCCAGATAATTAGATAGTATATGTTTGAGTTTGGTTTTGGCTGTGCAAAAGCATCGAGCAGAATTTGGTTTGCCTCTAATAGCTATCTTCGATAATGTAGGCTTTAAAGCTTGAAGAATTTGGAGTGAGTGGATCAAATGCAGAAAATGTTTGTTATTTACAAGACTTAGCTTATTCAAACAGACTTGTCAATGTGATGCAATCTTATACTGGTAGGAATGTGGTTGTCATCAGTGGTGGCTACATAGGAATGGAGTGTGCTACATCTTTGGTGATCAATAAAATAAATGTCACTATGGTTTTCCCTGAAGCACATTGCAATGAGTAGAGATGTCATTTTTATGCCCTTTGTTTTTATGATAATCTTTAACACAGAGATGTTAGATTGTATTTTGTAATGATCAAATTGGTGAATTACTTCACTTTTATATGGCAAATCTTTTGTTGCTACCAAAACTTTCGAAATATTTCCCGTTTTATTGTTAAGTATGTACTTGAATACAGTTACTGTTAATGATTTTACATATTACCTCACCACAATGGCTCGCTTACTCCCAAGATTGCTAGTTATTATGAAGATTATTACGTATCCAGAGGAGTGAAGTTTATAAAAGGAAGTGCCCTGTCATCATTTGACTTTGATTCCAATGGAAAGGTATTCTCTTTCTTGTTTAGAAAATTTTGTTTATATAAATCACATTTCTGTCGACTCATTTCTCATAACAAAATATCATTTCAGCAAATATGGGATGGTTAAGGGTAGAGACGGTTGGTCTCCTAAATTAGTTATCATGACAAATCCTGAAATTCTGTGTCTCAAGTATGAAAGATGACCGTAATTACCCATTCTTTTAGGATTGATCAAATCATTTCTGCAATACAAGTTAGAGCTGTTAATCTAAGAGATTGAACTCAACTACCTACAGACATGGTTGTTATGGGAATTGGAATACGTCTAAACACAGGCCTTTTTGAAGGCCAATTAACTTTGGAGAAGGGGGTGATCAATGTAAGTGGGCGAATGCAGACAAGCAACAGTTCAGTCTACGCAGTTGGAGATGTTGCGGTATTTCCTATAAAATTGTTTGGGGAAACTCGTAGACTTGGGCACGTAGATTTTGCCCGAAAATCTGCCAGACATGTCGTCGCTACAATATTGAGTCCAGATAAAGCAGTAGATGACTTTTGAGTACCTGCCATTTTTTTATTCAAGAGTCTTCACATTGTCTTGGCAGTTTTACGGGGACAATGCAGTGGAGGTTGTGCATTTTGGGGATGACTCTAGAAAGACAATAGGGGCATACTAGATAAACAAAGGTCAGCTTATTGGGTCACTCCTTGAAGTAGGAATAGGATCCAAAGAAAAGTATGAAGCTATAGTCAAGGCCAGAAGGCTTAGGCCAGCAGTGGAAGAATTAGCAGAGGTAGAAAGGCAGGGCCTAGGGTTTGCATTGACAATCAACAAGCAACTGCAAAAACCATTGTTCTGGATAAACCATTCGTGAATGCTTGGCACGCCACACCTGGTTTGATAGTGGCTGCATCAATCGCAGCATTTGCTTACTGTTATGGGAGGAGGCGTCGAGGGTGGTGAAGAGTTATATTTGTAATTGATTGATGTAATACATACCATGTTTTACTATTAACAGGAGAAGTAGAATCAAAATTATACTTGATCTCCTACCATTTATTATCATTTGGCCATGCACACGCTCAACAAGATTGTTGCTCATTACAGAAATGGAAGATACGTCCTCATTTTACAGCTCTAAATAGCACGGTAACATCATGTTGTTACTTCGACAGTGCCTGTGAATTTACCAAACCGTACGAAGAAGGTGGGCATTTGGTATAGTGGAATGATTCTCGGAATGCTCCATTATTGATATTTGAATATTTGAATATATACTATTATACAAGAGGGCCATTTTAGTCCATCCTTGTTTATCCTCTACTATCTATCAATCTTATGAATACCGTTCTGTTCCGGGTGATTCCGGCCGGAACGTACTGTACCAGCTGGAAACCGGAACGGAATGGGCCACCTTGGTACCGGCCTTAAATACCGGCCGGTACCGGTGGTTTTCGGTCGGTACTAGCCGGTATCGTGAACTCGTGAAAATGCAGGGACTAATATGCAAATTTTAAAAAAAATAACCCTAAATTTCCCAACCCCCCCGCCGGCTGAGAGCTTCTGCCTTCTGGACTTTTCTTCAGCCTCTTCTTCTCTCATCTTCTCACCGTCGCGCCGTCTCTCTCCTCTTCTCACCATCACATCGCCTGATCTGCCCTGGCACTCATCCTCTTTCGTTCATCGCCTCATCCTCCCTTAGCATCGAAGACGCTTCCTCCTTCACGGAGACCTGAAGACGCCACCGATCACCACCTTCTCAGCATGAAGTCATCGCACCACAGCACCGGAGACCCATCTAAAGCCACCAGAGACCGTCTGAAGCCACCGGAGACATCTCGAAGCTCAACAACAGAAACAAACAGCAAAAGAGAACACGAAGATGATGGATTATCTCTCCTCCTCAGAGAGTAAAATGGAAAGAGAAATGGCACAAAAGAAACATTATATGCGTGAATTTGGAGATTCAATACAAGAAGTAGATAGAGAGAAATTATTAAGTAATTAATTAAAAAAGTTAATGAAGTGATAGGGAGATCGTAGGCAATCTTATCCTTAGACTTTGGATTCAAAAGGTAGGCAATCTTATCTTCATCCACCAGATATAATTAATTAATTATTAATTAAATTTAATTACATAAAAGGGATAAAGATAAAGTTTGAGCTTAAACGCCCAATTAAAGTGGATAAGACAACCATGAATGATGAACCAACCAAATTCACCCATTTTAAATTTTGATGCTTTTGCAGTTTTTTTAAAATCATAAAATGGACTATTTTGCAATTTTTAAAAATTTTAGGGACTATTTTATAAATTTAAAAAATTTTCCAAAACGATACCCGGTACCGGTACAATTCCGTTCCAGAACTCAATCCGATACCGAGTCCGGTACGGTATTCATAACATTGCTATCTACCCATTTTGCTTATTCTTTACTTACACAACAACAAGGGACAGAGAGAGGCAAGGGCAACAACAACACTCTTCTCTTCAACTTCAAAGCTACCAGTCGTCCTCTCTTCACCACACTCTTACCATACGCCTTCCTTCACCAAACCCTCGCTAATCAACTTCCCTCCTCACTCATCTTCCTTCTCCCTCACTCACCACTGCCGTCTCCACCCCAGAGAAAATCGAGAAGCTCGACGCCGACATCTCCTCCTTGACTCTTGAGGAGGCCTACCAACTCGTCAAACACCTCCAGGATAACCTTGGAGTCCCTATCACCGCATTCTCCCCTGCCGTTGTTTCCATCACTCTAGATGCCGCCACTGTCGCAGATGCCCCAGTTGTGGAGGAGAAGACGGAGTTCAACGTGATTATTGACGAAGTGCCGACTAACGTAAGAATTGCGGTGATTAAGGCTGTTAGGGGTTTGACGAGCTTAGCATTGAAGGAGGCTAAGGAGCTCATAGAAGGCTTGCCTAAGAAGTTTAAAGAAGGAGTCTCTAAAGACGAGGCAGAGGACGCCAAGAAATAGCTGGAAGAGGCGGGTGCTAAGGTTTCTATTACTTGAGTGGAGTGTGGATTTGAGGTTAAAGTTTACTGCAATTTTTTGCTAATAATTGGGGAGAAAAATTATAATTAAAGTGAGTGATTTAATTAATTAAAATTATGAATTTTAACTGAGTAGTAAAAATTGAGATTTTATAATAAAAGAATATATAAAATGAATATATTGATCAAATGAAAGAGGTAAAACTAAATTCAATAATAAAGAATGATAAGATTATAAAAAATAAAAGAAATTGAGATTTTATAATAAATGAATATACAAAATGTACATAAATTGATAAAATGAATAAGATGAACAAAATTCAATAATGGAGGAGGATGTGATCATAAGAAATAAAAAATATAATTAAAGTGATTAATTTAATTAATTGAAGTTACAAATTTTAATTGACTAATAAAAATTGAGACTTCATAATGAATAAATATATAAAACTTACATATATTGATAAAATGAATAAGATGAAATGAAAATTATTTATGAAAGAGGATATGATTATAGGAAATAAAAGAAAAAATTATAATTAAAGTTATTAATTCAACTAATTGAAGTTACAAATTTCAATTGATTAATAAAAGTTAACATTTTATAATGAATGAATATATAAAAGGTACCCATACTAATCAAATGAATAAGAAGAATCTAAATTCATTAATAAAGGAAGACATAATTATAAGAAATGAAAGAAAAGATTTATAACTAAAATGATTAGTTCAATTAATTGAAGTTATAAATTTTAATTGATTAATAAAAATTGATATTTGATAATAAATGTATATATAGGACGTATGTATATTGATCAAATGAATAAGATGAATCACAATTCGTTAATAAAGGGGGACATGATTATAAAAAATGAAAGAAAAATATAATTAAAGTGATCAATTCAATTAATTGAATTTACAAATTTCAATTAGTTAATAAAAATAGAGATTTCATAAATCATAATGAATAAAATTTGTAAATTGATGACATAATTTGCGAAAATAATTATCCAAATTTTGTAAATGATATAATTTACAAAAAATCAAGATAAAATCATAATAGAGACTAGATGGACTAAAAGGGTAGTTAATTGTTGTAGTTAGGATCGTCAAAAGTTGGCATCACTTCTTTTGTATGTAGAAATATTATATTTAGTAATGTAATACTAAAGTTAAAAGAATGTTAAAGACATCGTAATTATATATATATCTTTATCTTCGAATAATTTATCAAAATAATGTCCATTTGATTGATAAATATGACTAGTAATCTCCACATTAGTACTTGTGGTTGTATTAATACACAAATTTTAAAAATAATATAAGGTTAGATAATATATAAAAAGATGAAATTGATATATCAAACCAACTTCGAGCATGTATAAGGGCTTTCACAATACAAAGATAAAATCAAGCACGATGAAGACTAATAACTAAACCACTAGTGCTAAAAATAGACTCTAAAGTAATAATGGATGATGGAATTGCTAATAGGTCTCTCGTAATTACTTGCATAATTGAAAATTTATTTTCAGAACTCTTTTAACATAATAATACATCAAACTGCACACCTTTAACTTCAATCACACAATCTTCTATCAAGTGTTTATCTAACTATATCATATTATACAAAGTCCTAACCTATTTTTCTTTCATAAATTAATATAGTGAAAGCAATAAAGTACTCTTAGAAGATAAGTTCGAACTTGAAACTGAATCCAAAGTTGAATAGTTTGAACTACTGTGATCATGATCCTAAATTTTGTCCATTATGAGTTCACAATCATTAAATAAATCATACCATAATTGTTTAATAACATCACTGCACAACATGTTATATATAAAATTAAACCCATTTGTCTTGTATCTTAATTCCAGCACAGATAAAACTGCAATAATATATTTAACCATATACTATTAAGAATTCAACTTCTCCATCATGTGCTATACCATAACATGAATAACTTCATTGGAATCAAACATCCAATCAGATAAAGCTTTGTTTGTCTCACAAATAGTGCTAAAACAATAGTGCAAAGCTAGATATTTTGTTCCCAAGAATATTTCAGTCGTAGTATAAAATAATTCTAACTTCGGACAAAATTCTCTAGCTAAGTTCCATTGATCTTTTATAGATATACAAGTGTACTGAGAATCTCTTTGTCTTAGTCTGGTAAACATATTAACATATTAGAGTGTCGACTCCAACACCTTAAGGGTTAAGTTCCATCTAGTTGGACAATCCAAAACTAACTTTTTCGTACTCAGAATGCATAGTTGTTGCAGTTTCTTTAAATTTTTCAACTTTTTTTAGTGTTACACTCCAATATACTACACTATTCCGAGTCAAATATATTGCTTCCATTATCATTTCCAACCCCATCCTTCATAATCAAATTTAGAATATATGCAAAACAACGTATATGGAATAGTCTTCCACCAACCAACAAATTCTTAACTCGTATCTTATTATTCAACTTTTCAATTATAACATCATTCGTGCTACAATTGTCTACTATTATGGTTGATAATCTAGATTCACTATTAAAATTTATCAAACAGTCTCCTAACATGGTTGCTATCCTTTCAATTGGATATGTAGTTGTCACATAAATGAACCTATTATGTACAAATATGACTAACATCAATCATAACATAATGAAAATGTAAATGATAACAATATTAATGTAGTATTAGTTGAAGATGTCGCATCCATAGCTTTGGGTAGTCACTGCAAAATTATATTAATACTCTTAATTTTCCTATATATAATTGCATGATTAAAAAGAAATGATTTAAATAAGCAAGTAGACTAGCTATGCAGTCATTTATCGCTTGTCACCAATCATGTTTTGATTTTAGAAAAGGAGTCTTGTAAACTCAAACAAAACCAAAGTTTAGAAAGAAAACTATAATTTGAATACATCATAATACCGATGATAATATAAATGTATTATGAAATTCCCATTTGCTAAAATGCTACAAAAAAGTACATTCAAACAATAGGGATACAAGCATTCAACAATTTTTCGTACCCTCACTTCTTACATTTTATTGGTGATACCAATAACTCTTGAATTATAACCCATTTTATTGCATTGTGTGAACTAGTGCATCTAAAGTAGCATTCATCTCAAGATATGAATTAGTGCATCAGGGTATGACTTTACAAAAGTGAAAGGAAGCTTTCACCCATAAATCAACGATTAAGAATGAAGAAAACAGTCGTACCATTACACCAATTAAAGACTAGTCATAAAAACCACAGGCAAAACTAAGGCAGAGCAATACATACATATTCCAGTTATTAGATTATAGTATAAATAAATCTATATACAAATAAGTGAATGGAAATAATCAAGAAGTAGAGCATCTATTATTTAACATGTGATAACATTTTCAACTTATCTTTGGAAAAAAAGATCAATCCTCCTAATCATAACACCAATATTGATTTTTTAGATCATCTTGGAGCCTTTATAACTTTAAACATACAGATATATACTCAAAATGGTAACTACAAACTAGAAAAAATTTATTACATCATATGATTATGTTAATTTCTAAACTGGAAAGAACATCGCTTGGTTTGTGCAAAAGAGATAGGAATGGAAAATTGTTAAGCTGCCGACGAACCAAATAGTAATGAAACAATAGATGACAAAAATATTTGGGAGGATATCATGTGATGCAACTTTCCATAAGTGCTCCCTTTTATGAAGAATGATATCCCTATCTTGTTTTCTAAAAATCCGACAAAGGCGCTGCTAGTTTGACTGAAATAGTGGAAGAGCGTGCGAGTTTCTTCAAATGTTTAAATGAAGTGTAGGAAAGTTAAGGATTTAGGGATACTTCCACAATCATCAGAAGAAAAAGAATTAGGGATTTAGGAAGTTTTAGCAATCGTCTAAAGAGAAGAAAAAGAATTAGGGATTTGATTTTGTGATAAAGCGGTGAGTATTAAAGATTGAAGAGAATTTGTGTCTGATGTAAAATGGTGAGGATTAAAGAATTAGTTGAAAGTAAAATGGTAAGTTTTATAGTTGTGGGACCCTTTTAAAAAATAATAATGCCACTTCAGCAAGAATTGGGTCCCACTGATGTGAAAATATTTTTAAAAAGTCACATCGTATATGGCGTGGCATTTAACTGACAGAGGGTAACCCCTGTTAGGTTTTCCATTTTCATAAGATTTGTTTTGAACATTGTAAATGATGAGGTCCAAATTGAACACTCGGAAACGTTAGGGTTGAACTTATATTCTGTTGTAAATGTTAGGGTTTAAATTACGCTTTTGGCCATATTTTTTATTTTCCTTATTCCGCTTCCTTTATTAGCTTATTTAACCCCTTTGGCTCCATTATAACTCTATCAAAGTCTTTTTAATTTTTGCTTGTATATATCTATTTTTTACAAGGGAGATTATAGTATTTTCAAGCTTATGATAAGTTCATTGTCAATAGAAGGTGATAAGAGCATGTCACCCAAATTCTAAGCACTTGTCTGAATGAGTAACATCTTACAAGGACATGCACCAAACTTGTATGATGAACATATATTTGCTTATACTAAAGTCCGAGATGTTAAGAAGTAGAATAAGACAGATGCCATAATTATTCTTAAATTAGCGCTAGTTTTCTTAAAATTAAATAAAGAAATAGTACGAAATTGACATCGACTATAACTTGATGTCAGGCGCCTTCAAGTTTAAAGCCTTTTATAATTATATTTTTGTAACCTTATCTATAAATATTCGTATTAAACTTTTAAGAGCCCCCTTGCTTAGTTTTCATATTTTTTTCTTTCATAATTAGAGAAGTCAATGGATCGGGCTGTGTCCTTTTTGACATCTCTCTTCCTAACATTAGTGGAAGATTCAGAATAAGAATTAAAAAAGCTTGTGACATGTTTTCTACTTCTTCTACATTTTATTTTCATTATGTTTAATGGCTAGGAACTTTAGTTAGGGTTCAAGATGTAACTTACAAAGATTCTTCAATTATTTATAAAATTTTAAATTATTTTATTAGTTAAATATATTTGATTTCTTAACATTGGATTTATGATTGGTCAATGTAGATTTAATCTTAGGAATTATATAAAATATTCATATGTGAAGTAGAATCAATTCTCTAAAAGAATAAATATTTTAACATTAGAGAACAACGATATCCTAAACATCAATGATGATTATATAGATTAACTATATTTAATCAATTTGATTATGTTAAATTACACGTCTATAAATGGTAGCTACCTAATTAAATATACTTATATACAGGATATACACAATTTAGATCAATTGTTATTTTAAACTAAATAATCAGGCTTGTTTGATAATTAAAAGTCCATATAATTGAATCATAAAACCCGAATGTTCGTTCACTTATCTTTCTTTGTTACTTTATTTGCTTTGTTTTTTTACTTTATTTATTATATTTTTAAATTAATTAATTAAATTTATTATTTAATTAAATATTAAAATTCTTTATAATTACTGCAATTTTAATAAACTATTTATGATTTATTTTGTGCCCTTAAAAATAGAAAGTAGATTTCTACATTGTTTGGAGAAAAAGTTTATCAGAGATAAGAAATAATTGCATTTATAAAAAGAATGACAGCGACAAAACCCTTCCAATTGTTACGACGTCGTAACATGCGGCCGATGTAGTGGACATATGCACAAGGATCAGACTTAAACGGTTTATACAGTGAAGCTCTCACTGTGAATCAGAGTCCACCAATGGCGACGGTGTCGCTGACGGCGCTGGACGACGATACTGTGCGCAGTATGTCCATTGGGGCCGTTTTCTCGGACTTCGTAAGATTCAAAAACACAGTTTGGTTCCTTAATTATCTCAATACCAATTGGCTATTATATTGGTTCTTGTTCTTTGAAGGGTGGGAAGGTGAACTCGGTTGATTTCCACCGAAAAGACGACTTACTGGTCACCAGCAGCGAGGATGATTCGGTTCGCCTCTTCGACATTGCAAGTGCCAAGTGAGTTTTCCGACTTTTTTACTGTTTGGATCGTATTGCTTGAGAATTCTTGTGAATAGTGATTGTGAGCGTGGTAGAAGAAGTGTGGACTTACGTTTATGTGTGAAACTTTTCAGGTTGCTGAAGACAACTTTTCATAAGAAACATGGGACCGATCGTATTTGCTTTACTCACCACCCAAGTTCGGTTATTTGTTCCTCAAGATACAATTTGGATACGTCTGGAGGTGGGTTTTTGTTGGTATTAGTTGCGTTGGCGGGTAATTGGCATCTGGGTTTAAAATTTTCGATTCTATGGAATTTATGCTCATGTTACTTGTAGCTGAGGGAGTGACAGCAGACAGTTAAGTTTCTTTCTTTTCCCTGTTTACAGAATCGTTGCGCTATCTATCCTTGTATGATAATAGATGCCTTCGCTACTTCAAAGGCCATAAAGAAAGGTACCCTTTTACTGACTTATAGGAACTCTCTTATCAAGGGTCGAAATCAGTTGTATCAGGTGCAATCCAAAGTTCAATTGTGTACATGAACTAATGGGGTTAATGTGCACATTACGGTCAAAATTTTACTGGTCTAAGTGGTTTTCCTACATAAGTTTTATACATTCTTGGTTGTTTTCAAGGATATAGGAGCGTTTTTGGTAGAAGATTCTGTATTACACTCCCTGATAGTTTGGCAGCTTGCAAATCTATCTGAAACAAGCTTATGCATTTCTTTTAGTTGTATGTGCTCCAGGCATAGCTTACCTTCATTTGCTTCCTCACTCTCAAACCTTGTGTCTTACTATCTTAAAATCCTTGAATCATGCTAAATCACGATGCTGATGACCCAGTCTTATCTTCACAGGGTTGTTTCCCTCTGCATGTCCCCAATCAATGACAGTTTCATGTCTGGTTCTCTTGATCACAGTGTCAGAATATGGGATCTTCGTGTAAATGCATGTCAGGTTTGTTCCCATATTAATTGGAATTTAATGCATGGTTTCCATCAAGCTTTAAAAGCTGTTAAGATAACTTGCAATCTTCATCAGTATCTGGGACTTCTTCCTGTACACCATTGTGATTTAGGCTTACTGCGTTAGTTTACAGGGAATTTTGCGTCTTCGTGGTAGACCTACTGTTGCATATGATCAACAAGGTCTTGTTTTTGCTGTGGCAATGGAAGGGGGTGCTATTAAATTGTTTGATTCACGTTCATATGACAAGGTGTGTGCTCTCGGAGCAATTCCAACAAGAAGGTCCTTATCCAAGTTGCATCACCTGAATTCTGCATTGTTGATCAACTGATTTGACTGTTATTTTTAATTGTAGGGTCCTTTTGATACCTTTTTAGTTGGTGGAGATACGGCAGAGGTCTGTGATATCAAATTCAGCAACGATGGCAAATCAATGCTTTTGACGACAACAAGTAATAGTATTTATGTTCTTGACGCGTATGTAGGAGAGAAGGTTAGTTTGCTTGGTTTACTAACTAGAGATTTAGAGTGTTAACTTATCCCCTGAAGGCTGGGTAAAGCCCTTTGACGAGTTTTAAAATGCATATCATTTGTTCCCTGTGCAGCGATGTGGCTTCAGTATGGAGCCATCTCCAAATACAATTATAGAGGCAACATTTACCCCAGATGGCCAGTATGTTGTGTCAGGTGTCTAACTTTTGTAACCTGAAACAAATGGATAGTTACCTGATATAAACTTTTAGTGATTTCCTACTTTGTGCCCTCAAACGGCTAAAATGCAGTTTTTATCCTATGTTCAGTCCTGGCATTAATCTAAGCGTACAAGGAAGTTGACATCTATGATTGATCCGATTAATACTATGAAATAAGATTCCTAATATGAATTTAATTCAGGTTTCATTCTTGGTATCACTTTTATTCCTGCAACCTATGGTTCTATTACTAATCTGTCTTTTAAGTTGAACTGGACAGCTTTCAACCATCACATCTATGTTGACTAGTTTCTGTCAGTAACTGATGGATATAGGAGTCTTGAATTGCTTAGCTCTTGAGAACATCCAACACATGCATACTAATGATTTTCAAGTTTGAGCCTTTGAGAAGTCAATGCCTCATGCTCGATGGTGAACAAATTCACTAGTGAAACCATTTACTTCTTTCTACATTTTGGTTAATACGAATACACCTGAATACCAATTTCAACTCAATTTTATGATGCATTTGTTGGCAAATTATGAAAGCTGTGCTAACGCTTTTTTGCTATAGGCTCGGGGGACGGTACACTGCATGCCTGGAACATCAACACGAGGAATGAGGTATTTATAAGTTTTTTTACTGCTTTCACTACAAGAACTGTATTAACGTATGTGACATAACCACGGATTATACGGGGAAAAAAAAAGTGGTTGTACACAACTTCTTGTTACCTTGTGATAAAGAGAAGAATTGAGAGGATATAAACCATGCCTCGTACCACTTCTACCATTGTGGAACAATTGTTTGTCTGTTGCTGCTAAGACATTATATCTGTTGCTTCTTGAGAATCCTCGTCGAAGGCTACAAAGTAGCAAGCAGAGGATCGTGCTTTTGCATTTAGCCTTTTACGTAGTTCTGCGATTAGGTGCTTGGATAATTCAGTTAAGACTAAGTTGTACTAGACTGAAAAGCATATAGATACAGGCTGCGATTACCTTTAACATTAGCCATCGCAATGCAAATAAAATTTGATGGTTGGCAGGTGGCGTATTGGAATAGCCACGTGGGAATTACATCATGTTTGAAGTGGGCTCCTCGCCGAGCCATGTTTGTTGCTGCATCTACCGTGCTCACTTTCTGGATACCCGACAATTCTAAATCACACTCCATAGACACAGAGGCTACAGTTCAACCAGATCATGCTCAATGATGGATAGCAATTTCCTTTCTGCCATTGGGAAAGAAGGGTCTTCTACTTCTTGCCTATAAGTTCTATCATCTGCAGTTTTTCAAGTTTGATGACAAATTTTATGCATGCGAGAATTGGCCGAAGTTAACTTGTATC
Source organism: Erythroxylum carthagenense (assembly GCA_026413575.1). NCBI lineage: Eukaryota > Viridiplantae > Streptophyta > Magnoliopsida > Malpighiales > Erythroxylaceae > Erythroxylum > Erythroxylum carthagenense. Next base: position 13,106,826 of record JANZLD010000008.1, on the reverse strand, counting down.
TCTAATGCTTATAATCTTATGTCTTCAAATGTTTTTGCAAGTGTATTCTTTCTTTCCTGCAAGCATTTGTGATTATTGGTCTAGCCTTTTGATATATAGAAAACAGATTTCAAAAAACAATAATGTGCATCGTTGCATTTGTAGCAAGTGCGGTATGAAAATTAATTTGTCTTTGCTTCAAAGGAGAACTCGGATCCTAAAATGGAATCCACATGGGGAGAGTGAGAGAGATGAAGAAAACATTAAAGGTAGCATATTGAAATTCAACAATTGATGCCAAAAGACTAGACATCAAATGCCCTCGTGCTACATAAGGAGCTCAAAAACCTTTAAACTTACAAACTTCCTGGGGACTCTTTTACAACTACATTCAATTAAGAAAGGACTCACAAGAAAGTAGAAACCCAGCCCTCAAAAACCTTTAAACTTACCTCAAGCACGTTTATTACAAGAGGGTGGCCATGGGGCCCCTTTTTATGGGAGGCCCTGGGCAGGTGCCCTGCCTGCCCCTGCCCAGGGCCGGCACTGGCTCACACGTAAGTGTTGAGATGGTGAGCTAAGGCTTTGCATGAGAAACAAGTTCCAGTGTATTTTAGGAGTAGAAGCTGAAAATTTTGCTAAAAGATTTTGAAAAAAAATGAGGTGGCTTCTGAGGAGGGTATCATTGTTGACACATCACCATTTTCAGGTCTGATCAATTTGTAGTCTTGTTTCTTTGGTTTCATTTGGTGGGTCAGTTTAAATGGCATATTACGATCATCTTGTATAGTTTTTTGTTTTTTTTTCCCTTTCCCTCTTGTAAGGGTTCGACAAGTTAATCAGCCAAATGCACCTTCTAACAGGAAGCTGCAAGGAAGTACATAAGATCCAATTTAGGAGGTCTTAGTGTACAAGGATCCTTAATACTTCTTTTACGTTCGTTTGATTTCTCGACAACGCTGATGCATTAACGACAGCTTTCTACAACTTGGGCATAGCACTAATGGATCCCCTGAAATGCTCATAGCCCAATTCAAAGCCTGTAAGTGGAGCGTATGCCACTTTAGTTTTTAATATCTTGAAAGCTTCATCTTCTCCTGTGTGGGCAACTACCCTTGTGACGTGGGATGATGGATCAAGGTTGGGTAACATTGTGTTACGAGCCCACTAACCCTACTCTGGACCTTATAATCACCATCATCAACTTGATTTTCTTGATTAAAAATCTCAATTAATTGATTTTAATAAAAATATTATTTAGATTAAAATACGTACTAATTAAAATTCAATTAGAGTTGGAAGAGAAAAATGTGAATGTTATAAAGATTGAATTAAAATACGTAGTATTATTATAATTTTCTATTGTTTAAACAAGAAAAAAAAGGTGAATTAATAATTTGCTTAACATAATTTGAATACACTGTGATCCAATTATTTAAAAAAAAGAAAAGGAAATATTCTTTACAGTATAAAAATATGAATTTTGTGTTTTATAAAAGACGATCGCCTAACCGTTAAGAATTACTAGGGTTAGGGGTAGGCAGTTAGCAGGCATGTAGGGGGGTGAGCGAGAGGGACAGGAGTCAGGACTCAAGAGGCGGCATCGCACAAGTGCGTGAGATAAAAGTAGAGGAAAGGGGGGGCATGTGGTAAGGTAGGTCCAGTGGGCCTTTGAGCAGAGAACATCTTCCAATCAATCAATCAAATCACATCAATCAAACTTAAAAAGATTGCTGCAACGTATTGTAACGTATTGGAACAGAGCCGTCTTTGGTCGTGGCTGGGACTTTGTTTGATGGGTCGGTTAATGTTTGGGCGGCTGGGGATGAGGGTGCCCCTAAATTCAACTCAAGTCTGCTACTGACGCCCCTTCTCATTTTTTCATAGCCAATTAGGTCCCTTCTTTTTTTTTGCGCCTTTCAAGACTAGCCTCTCATTTCTTGGATTGAATGATCACCTTGATGTTCAAGGAAAGAAGCCTCACAAGTAGGAGTATGCTGAGTGGTCTAAGCTTCTCGCTTAAAGCACTTCTTTTATTTTTATTAATGATCCTCTAGTTCCTAAGTAGAGCTCTTTGATCAAATTATTTACGGATATCTTGTTTTCAGTAACAGTGTGAGAGTTAGAACTACTAGAAAATTTGGAGGTTGATGAGAACCTAATGTTAAGCAAAGGAACCAGCGATCAATTATCAGCTGAACAATCAAGTATGTGAACACTTCTTGTGCGCAGATGTGTACAGGCGACGTAAGAATCCGAGAAATCTTGGAATTTTCAGGTTTACCCTCTCTAGGATTCTTAGAGTAGAGTCTTAGAAGATTAGGATCAGTCCGATTAAGCTGAGATACTTAATGTAAAAAAAAAAAAAACCCTGTTCGGACAAATAGACATGACGATGTGACCCAATCATGAAGACTTGTGGAACCGAAACACTTCACTGGACTATATAGACCAGGCCCCCCCGGGATTATGATCGCACCCTTTATTCCTCTGTATCCGCTCGTGCGCGTGCTTTGTTTGTGCATGCCCATCTCAGACACATCTTTACCAATCTTCCTTGTCATCGACTCATCTTTTCTATTCCGCATCTCATATATGTATGATACTCACAATTCTTCTCTTTTTCCTTGTGATTACAAATGCGTTTTGAATGACTGCCGTAGTCACATACTTGAATTTGCAGCTTTGATTTAACGGCTTAGCTAGTTTTAAGGAGGGTTTTGACAAGCTAGTTGCATAGCACGTGACAGTGAGTGACCTGGAGGGAGGGAGTTTTTAATAACTGCAAGTGCAATCTCTAGTGAAGAATAGATCCAGGAGGATGAGAAACTTATGGCCAAGGATATTGGATATAGTGAAAAAATCCAAGTAAGATACTCCATGCCATTTTGTTTCTGTAGGTGCAAGTACTCCTCACATGGGAAAACAATTCCTCTTGTTTCCTACAACTCTAGGTGCCTGTACATCTTCACTGTTATAGAAAATGACAGTGGCACTTTATAATTGGAGAGCCCTTCAAAATTCACAAGAATTTATCAGCCCATAGGGTTAAAGGAAATTGGAATTGTTACTGAAAGTCCACAAAGCTGCAGTGTTAGTTCTTTACGTCTATCAAAAGACAGTATTGTTGAATCTAGTCAAGTCGTTGCGAGCTTTGAGGTTGACGTAGAGAAAAAGTTCGAAAAAAGGCATGACCATTTTCACTTGTTCACACTTAGGTTCTATAAACTCAGTGGTCGTGGTCACCTTGTTCTATAACAAATTAAGAGGAAATGTCAACCTGAATCTAACATGGACAGAAGTAGAAAAGGAACTGAATTTACACCGTGTTAAAAGTCACGAGCAGTAAGATTCAAACAACATAAGCAGCCGTTGAAGTTATGGGGATAGCCTATGTAACAGACATCTTGTTATTCAAAGAAGACCTTGTTAGATATGGAAAAGGTTAGTTTTCATAAAATAATATTACATTTCATTTCATCCTATTAATAAACTCTCGTGCAAACATACCTTAAGAAATAAGACTCTAGATCAAGTCTATACAACTTTTCGTTATAATAACAAGTTGGTAAAATAAGCTTTATATTTTGGGTTTTCAATAAAAAGATGAACGTTGCTGGTACAAATTCCGTCAAACTTTAGGTCGGCTAGAATATATGCTGATTAATCTGACGTTATCTTTGGAGCGGCATATGATTGATTGCATTATGATATTGTAGAAAGCTAAACTACAATTGGGTGGTTTATAACCAATCAGCTGCTAATGCTCGGTAGTATCGTAAAATATTTGAGGTCGGCAGGAACATAAAATGCACTCAAGGCATGCATTATTTGGTCCAAACATAGAATAATTGTTGGTTTTTGAACTGAATCGAGTAATCATTAAAGAGTCAGTAGTGCGGCGTCTTTCTATAATGTGGTATTAATAGAACTTGAACTCCTGTAAAAGAAGTGCTTCACAGTCTGCTTGTAAGCAAGGGAAAGGAATAGATTTCTGGCATAAAAATGTTTTTGTACATAAAATCCTAGTAATAACACAAGCCTCTAAAACAGAAAATAGATGCAGACAGATATGTACTGAAAAACACCTTATTTCAGAGTTCTTACCTAGAGAAGTACAGTCTTACAGGCTAGCAGTAGGGGAGGATCCATTCAAGATAGGATATATAGTGATTTACCCAATGATAAGGAAAACTGTTTTCTGCATAAGAATTAAGAAACCCTAAAAGGGTATTCTGCTAATTAATGATATAATGCTAGGTACAAATGCAATTACAGGTGCTTGCAGATCGGCTACTGAAAATTGCTACCATCTCCTGTGTCTTGGCCACCACCATAAGGGTCATTGTTCCAGGGAGAAGGGTTATAGAAACCAAGGTTTTGATCGTACGAACCTCCTCCGCCATGATTCGTCCTTCTTCCAAACTGAGAGGGTTGTGGCATTTCGTTGCAGGCATAGCGGATCAAGTCAGCATTTGTAGCATCCAATTCCTTTTGGAGTCTCATAACCTGCCTTTGGAGGACTGAGATGGCACCAACACAGCCATATACAGGATCTTTCATCCTTGCTTCAGCTTCATATGCAAGAGAGTTCACAGCATCTTCTCTTTGGTGGGGAAGTACTTCATTCAGGAGCTTGCTGACATTGCTTGCTCCAAATATCTTGTGAACATTGGCAAACTTCTGGGGCTCTTCTGGTGGGAAATACGGTGCGAAGATGCAATCTGGCATGCATTTCCTCCTCAAGAACTTGCAAGCAGCACATGGGGAATTGGAGTAACTAGAGGAAGCCATCTACTATATATGCTAGCTGCAAAAGATTCAAACCAATAGTTTCGTTTCCCACATTCTCTTTCCTAAAAAAAAAGAACTCAGCTTTATACTATTATTTCAGTTATTCCTTGATAGAATTATCAAGAAACGTTACGAACTTCAAGTTCGTATAGGAAACTTTGTCTCTCTCTATTAGACACAGTTTAGCACCACAGCCACAGGTAGTACTTTCCATGAAGCATACAAACCTCCTACCTCCTTTTCAAACTTCTTTTACTTTTTAGGCCTGCAAAGCAGCCTTTCTTGAATTTAATGCTACTATTTGAACCTGTACATATTTGTTGAAATTTACTTGGAAACCTATATATAGTCACACACTCACAAACAAACAACAAAAACAAAGAGCATAGAATACAAAAACAATATACTGATAACATGTCTCAGTCCTGTGGTAGGATTCTTGCTTGGTCAAATAGTTTTGTAACTTCAAAAAATACTCTTCTCACTCTATTTTTTTCTGTCACTCCTTCTCTCCTATCTCCAAATTTTGATTCCTAGGCCCTTCTGCAGTATTGCTACATGATTGATTTGATCATTGATGTGAGCAGTGGGATCTATGTGGTGCAATTTCAACCTTCACTGTTAATCTTTTCTCAGGAGAAGAAAAGAAATTATAGGGGTAAATTAGAAGTTAAAGATCCATAGAACAGAACCATTGATCAACTCTTGTTACACTGATGGAGTTTTATCCAAAAATACATGAGAAAAATGTAAAATTGGAGTCATGTATGAAGTTTATACCTTACCTTCTCCAAATATGGTTCTTTGATCAGGAGAACTGGGGAATATACCTATCCCTTTGTGTAGACTCTTTCAAGATCTATAGGTTGCTAGTGCCCAGGAAAAACACACTACGCACCCCACTGAAAAAAGTTACTTATCATCAGTTATGCGAGAATTCAAAGAGGAAACCCTAACTGCAGGAGACACAGAGAGGAACCTGCAAATGTGGTGAAAAAAGGTGAGGAAAGATTAGAGAAGAAAAAGGCAGGCAAAGAGCATTTTAGTGAAGGGGAGTGGAAAGCAAAAGACAAGTGCAATTAATGGGGCAACAAGTAAAAGGATGACTATGACACTGCTAGTTATAATAATGTCAATCACTGTTCAAGAACTTGGGCAATTAGCTTAAATTACGAAATATATATATATATATTATAATCATTAAAACCCCTATGCCCATAACTCTAATACCATAAATAGATGCAGATATGAATCCCAAAAATGCACTGAGAGGGAATCATTCCATTTTTGTTGACCAGAACTTCTGTAACTATAGAGTGTATACAAGATGAATTTGTGATAATGATGCGAAGTTCAGACAACAGCATATATACATGATGAGCTTATAAATGATTCGAAGTGACTCCAAGACTCAGTGGATCAACTCTGTTGAATCCATACGAACAAAATTAGATTAAAATGATGAAATCCAATTTGCAGCCCTCAGTTGTTAAATAGACCTTCGATTTTCTGCATAATGAGCCACCACAGAAGTTTCCGTCATAGAAAACTCCAACGAAAAAGAAACAAGCTGAGAATAGTAAAAGATTGCCAGGATCTATACACTTGCTGATTAATTACAATTAAACAACATTCGAATTTTTTATACACACATAAAAACACGTCTTTTCTTGAAGCAGTAAACGTCGTTTTACAATCGTACCGATGAATAGTATTATAATACATGAAACGTCACAAGGAGAATAACCATATCTTTCAGACCCTTTATTTGTTTGTCTACACGTACAGAAAGAATGATTCACAAACATTTTTATGCCATTGCGAACCAGTCTATCGAGCACTTGTGGCGATGTACTGCTCTAAATTATTAAAGGAACACAACTTAGATAAAGCTATATTGATGGAGTACTCAATAAAGGGGTAGAGAAAATTTTGAAAGAGAAGAGGGAAGGGACAGATATGGAGGAAATTTAGGAAAAGTATGTGAAACATAGGAGAAAAGGAAAGTAGATTATTTGGCATGCAAGAAATCTTATTTACTACCTTAAAGTATTATGACAAGGAAACAAATTAATTATCAAAATCCCATCAATCAAATTCTCTAAATAATATTCTTAAGTAATGTAATAATAAGCAAAGATACTAATTAGTGTCATAAGTCATAACAATGTAATACATATTGAACAATACATTTATAAAGGGAAAGGGATATTAATATTTATGTCTTTCTCCAAAAGTGGGACGCTGTGACTATTTACTTTTCCATTCCATCAGAAAGTATAAACACTTACTAACTTTGAATTCCCTTCCAAAGGTTGCAACTCATTCATAAGATATTGTCTCTAAACTAATCCAATGTGACATTGGTGACAACTTAAACTCACTAAAGTTAAATCACATGCTAATATATATTCTATAGCAAAAAACTCAATAATGCTACTAAAGGAAAGCAAAGAATTCTTTAAGAATTGTTATATAGGTAGTTTGTAACAAAGAGATCCATGGCGAATCATACTCTTGCATATGATATGCTCTTCAATTGTATAACTTACTCGATCACTAGATGAGGCTACGGCCACAATTATGAGTTTGTTCTTGTTAAACTACCTTAAATAGGATTCGCATCGAGTCTATTGTTTTATATAATAAACTATTTAAGTTCTAGTATTGCAAACGCGTGACTGCACACGTTTTGTAATAAAAAGGTAGCTTCTTTTTCTAACCCTTGAAGAAAATCGGAAATCAGATCGACTCTCTTAACTTCTATGATTGATTTGAACAATGAAAATAGAAGAAAGCTGCAAATTCTGAAACATGAAACTATTAGACTCAATTATTGCAAACAGTTTCTCAGGTTACACACAGTACAATTCTAAACTGAAATATTATCTGTTATATAAGGATATGTATTAATAAAATGATATGAAGGGTTGGCCCCCTCATATTTCACTTCTCAGATGTAGCTTTTCATCTTATCTTTTCCCACCTGACAAATGTGACAACTTGCACGTACCCTAAACTCAATTTCCACATCTCCTCCTCAATTCTGCTAAAGCGTGATTTGAAGGGGCTATTGCTGACAATAGAGAACAAACTTTATGATCAGAAATGTGAGGTCATCTACTTTCTGCAAACAAAAACATTTTTTGACACAAAAATAGATTCAGATGGATCAGAACCATAAAAAATTAACACATGAAGATGCAAACTTGACGAATTTATGAACTAATGGAAAACACAGAAGAAAAGGTTGCAGGAAATTGACCATGTAATTAATACATATCCCAAACAACTCATGTATGCTCTTAATCATGTGTTGGTCACCCTAAATAGTCAGCAACGTTCTGATTAATAGTTAATATTGGTTATTAGTTACTAGTCATGAAATTAATAAAAAAAATGTCAAAGTTTAAGTGAAGTTTCTCATAACAAATTATAAATATTTGTGAAAATTTAAAATTTTAATAAAAAAGACATTATTTAAGGACGACTCTTAATTTTTAGGATCAATTATGCACTATAGTTTTCAAAATCAGTATCTTATTTATATTACATAAAAAACGAAATCAAAAGTTTATAAGAAATCATTTGATTTCACTTCTCATTTTTTTCAAATTAATTTTTAAAGTGGAATAGTGTATGGTGAAGAGTTGATGATAATAACATAAGCATATTTGTATCTCTTCCATGATCAATCATAGGTACATGAATCTACTTTTTGATATCCCTATATCATATACAGACGCGTGCATGACAACAAACATGCCTCTTCACTTTTTATTCGTTTTTTAAGACAAAAAGTTATGTGAATAGATCGCATAAGAACAATAGCCCACCTTCCCCAGTTCCCAATCTTTCTTTATCAACTTGATGCCACGAGGAAGGTTGCTTAAAAAAGTCATCAAGAAAAGAAATATAGAGATTCCATACCTACTATAAATCTGCATTACTCAAATCAAAATCTTAATCTAAATCCAAGATAGCGTCTGTTTAGATTTCCTTTGTTAATTTCACAATCTGAGACAATACGTATAGTTTGTAACTTTGTTCTAGGATGGGGACTACATTTCTATATGTTTCTCATTCATTGGTACCTACTAGGCTTTTCGTTTAACATTCAACTACTGATTTGAGTTCATGATTGGCCCTTGAGAGGAAAGTATTGAAAAATGCAACAAAAGAAGAATATTTGAAAGATTTGAGTTTATGATTGGCCCTTGAGAGGAAAGTTTGGAAAATGAAATAAAATAAGAATATGTAAAGGAGACGTGTGGAATAAATGACTTGAGAGGCCATTATTTGTTGATGAAGTGTACAAGGCTAATGGATATCCAATTATTCATCACTCACTCATTCTTTTGCAATTGTATACATGAACACTTTATCACTTCATTTTGTATATAAATATATATTGCATTTTCAACTTCTAAAAATTTTGTTAAATAGATATTCATCCTTATTTTATTCTCTTGGTTATTTTTTCATTTTCTTCTTATATTTCAGAAATTCAAACTCCTGAACCAAAACTATTTAACATATATGAACATCATATCATTTTAGTTAAGACTAGAAGACAAATTATCCCTGTTTGATAAGAATTATGAATCTCACCCCTTGAACTATAAGTATGTACACACAAGGACTTAATCTTCCTTTCTGTTTGAAAGTATATATATGCCTATTCATAGTTGAAACCCAAAAAGGGCCACAAGTGATAAGTGAGCTCTTGATCCCAACCTCACATCAGTGAAAGAAAGCCCTTTATGTCGCAAAAGACGCTGATGTTTTGACATTGAAGTCAATGTAAAGTGTGCTATGGAACAATGAACGGTCTCAAAACGACTTGGTACGCTTATCATCATTACATGTGGTATCGGACAAGATGGAGAAAGTCAAGCATAAGACCAAGTAGCTTGCAGATCCATCTGGATTAGAAAAAGACCGCTTTTTGATATTTAAAAAGTTAATCATGAAACCTGAAATTTTGGCCACCCCCTATAAATCTCTAGGCCTAGGTTTCCTAATTATTCCAAGTAAACGAACTCGTTAAGGTCGCGACGTTGAGTTCCTCGAACCATCCGAAATTGTTTGAAGGAAAAAAAAAAAAAAAACATGCATCCAAATAGGGTTTGTGCTTTGAAGTCTTTCAAGATTTGTTCCAAAGTCTACTACAAAGATACATATCTTGACAAGTTATACGCCAATCTTGTTCCAAAGTCTACTACAAAGATACATATCTTGACAAGTTATACGCTAATCTTGTTCCAAAATCCGGAGAAGAATTACATCCCTTTTTGTCTTCGCAGAAGCATATGTTTTAAATGTTTTCCATTTGGAAAATTAGATTCTTTTGTTACTAATTAATTCAAATCCCAAGAACTAATCTAAATTTTCAATTTGATGGGGGAAAATTATTTAGTGTTTAAATGAGTTCAATCACATGTTACATACAATTTTTTTATTAAAAAAACATAATATAAACAATAATTTACTTAATTATCAAAGCTTTTATTCTTTTAATGCAGAGAAGTAACCTCACTATTTATCAACTAAATACCTCCAGCAATGACACGATCTTGACCTGATTCCTGAGCCTTAGTTTTACTTGCTTTTGAAAATTTTATAACATGCCTTATGTATAACTTAAAAACTTATAATAGTCTATTGTTATTTATCTTATATAAGACATTTTAATCTCTACAAATTTTATATTTAAATGAAATTAAATATTGCTAAGTTGTGTATTGTATAATTTTAATTATAACAATATTTACGATAACTTTTAACAAAATGAAATCCTAAATGTAAATATATTTTCTATTAAAAAATTGTATAAGAATAAAAATAACGTATAATCTATGTAACTTGGATAATGCAAAATATTGTTTAGGGTCCGTTTGGTTGAGCTTTTATCAGTAGAGCTTTTGTCAATAGAGCTTTTCTGAGAAGAGCTTTTTTTAAAAGCCAGTTGACTGTTTGGCTGTCAATTAAAAAAACAGCTTTTTTAA
>JANZLD010000008.1:13044868-13055512 GCA_026413575.1 Erythroxylum carthagenense | reverse complement strand
ATATCTATAATTTTATTAGTTTTCTTAATAAGCGTGTATTTTTCTAAAACGACTTTTATTATGAAACGGAGGGAGTAGCAAACTAAGTTGTTAGAATTACCAGGCCTATAGAGAAGCCTTAAACCATCTAGACAAAGTTGCATGGGACAGGTGTCCTCAGGATAGGTTCTTATTGTGCTTTGTTGGGTGTCTGCATAAGAAGGTATTCCAAGAGAATTATCGCCTATGCTTGCGGACGTTACCATATTGTCTTCGATCAATTTTGCAGGTTAAGAACGTTTCTGGGGCAGATATATTTTTCTTTTGGTGATTCAACCGGAGTTGCACACCTTCGCGAGATTGGATTCAACTCAAGTCTCCAGGGGCCTATTACTCCTTGGCAAGCTATCTCCTTGCTCCTTTTATACTACCCGACATGAGATCTCTAATAATCTGTACATGTATGTCTTCAATCCTTGATATTGCTCCACATCAGTATTGTAATTGAACGCCTGCTATAAGCAGTTTGTAGGTCAGGAGAATGTGAGTATACCCAAGATGCCACGTTTGTATCCCGATACCTTAATCTAACCTCTAATTCTCTGTCATTTCAGCACCACAGATGTGCTGGACATGTTACATAAGCATCAGTTCTCCAGAGAATTGGACAATGGAACGTATAATTCCCCCTACTTCCGTGGCCTCTGATTTGAACAATCTTTAGCCAAACGTCATGGATTGTACTAGATAAAACTATTTTAAAGACTATCCAGTCTCCTTATTTCCACTTCTGGTTGCTACAATACCATTTGATTAGGTCTGCCCATTTCCTTAGTGCAGTTGAATGACATAGGCGTAGAATTACTTCCCATATTCTGTAGGAAACCTCCTTTTATACATATTGAAGTGCCTGCATTTATATATGTGATGAGTGTTTCTTCTTGAGAAACATATCAACTAATCATTAGGATTACTTACAATGGAAAATTGTATTCAAGTTAGACGATTTTGTCACATTCTAAATCTTAATGTGCAAGTGAGAACAAAACTAATTGACAATCTATTGCTAAGATTTAAAATAAATTTAAACATTTGATTTAGTCTATTTCAAAACTTAAGTTCTTTGAGATGTCTTCTAAAAGTTTTCATTTGAATGTGATGAAGAACCTACGGATTGATAAATGCATAAGGTGGAAGTCTATCTCTATTATGATCGTGCTTTGTATTATAAGCATGTTTTGATTTATTGGGTGCATTTAGATAAATATTTATTTGATTTTTATTTATTAATGAGAAGTGACATAAAATATTTCACAAGTTATTAAAAGTATTTTATGTTGTGACATTATTCTTTTTGCTCAAAATATCCATATAATATTTATTTTAAAGGTGTATAAAAAATTCAAAAACATCTTAAAAGTCATAAATGAAGACATTTAAAAATGTTATAGAAAACCCTTCTTCATTTATGACTAGAATTATTTATCAAGATGTTATAGAAAACCTTCTCCATTTATGACTAGTATTATTTATGAGATGCATAAGAAATTTGACAAGTATTGGTCGGATTACTAGTTGTTATTATCTTGTATTGTTGTTTTAGACACTTAATACAAGTTAGCTTATCTTCACTTTTATTACTATTTACTTTATGATAATTTCACAGTATCTAATTTTATTAAATAAGGGAAGAAGTCCTCACTCATGATGCTTGGGAGTTACAAAAGTAACGGAGAAGAAAACATCACTCAAAATACTAAATCTTCTTCTCTTTCGAATAATAGTAAAAGAAATGAAAGTTCTCAACGATATAATTACAAAGAGTATTTGAAGCTAATGCTCCATCCTAAACTTTAACAATCTGAATTTGATATATGTTATGGATTCAAATAGTAACATCGATATATAAGAATACTAGAATGTGACTTCTAAAAGATTTTATATATTGGATATATTGGCTAGAGATCTTTTGGCTATTCCTATTTTTATAGTGCCTCCAGAATCTGCATTGAGTTTAGCTAAAAATGCTAAAGTCTATCTCACAGTTTGATCAAACCAAATATAATAGAATCTCTCATTACTTTTGAGAGTTAGGTGAATGCAAAAAGGACTTATTCTAGGTAATTTATTTCCCATAAATAGTTATATTTTTATTATATGTTTAAATCATTTATTTATTTTAATTAATTATTATAGGAAAAATGATGATTCTTTTTAGAGCGATGATAAAGAAAAGGTGATAATATTGAAGAATTTTAGCTTAGCTTATAGTGGATTTTATTTTTTAAAAAAAAAATTAGAATGAGTTTAGAGATATTTTCATTTGATAAATGATCAAATATTTTTATTCAAATTTAATGTGATTTTAAATGCTAAGACATAAATTAATATAAGTTTGTTACAATTACATTTTATATAATTATTGAAATTTTTAAAAGGTATGGACCTATGGTTTAAGTTCAAATTTTAATCTTTTATAGGAGATCATATTTGAAATTAAGCTCATTTCATGGGTCAAGTTAGGTCTAGGTCTAAGAATTTTAAAAAAAATTGGGTTAGACTTTAGTTAAACTCAATCCAAACTAATTCTAAGATTAAGTTAAACTTTCATTAAAATCTTAAGGTAAAAAAAAGCTCCTTTTAACTAATTTTGACCTAACAGTTGCATATAATTGCTCTTGGACATAAGGTTTATTAATCTATTGATTATTATTTTAGCTAGGGATAAGTTTTTGTTATTGATCTAAGGAGCTAAGGTGACTTCTCTTAGACTAGATGATTTTAGCATGCAGGTTTTCATTCCAAATATGAGGCAACTCTGCTCCATGGAGCCTTTTGACTTTATAACTTCCACACCTAATAACATCTTTAATATGATAAGGACCTGACCAACTTAGGAATTTTTCCTCTTTAAGAATTATAAAGATTGGGTACTTTATATATTTTCAGATTTGGTTTGTAGGTATCTTTTTTTGAAGAATAAATCTTCTTATAGGCATTTAGTTGCCTAAACCTTTATTGGTAAGCTTAAAAAAATGTTTATGCTTGTGACACCCTAGGTTCCTCAACTAAGTCGAGTTCAAAGTAAAGTTAATAATCATTGTCTTAAAGGTTGTTTGCTTATAGCTTTAGAGTTGCTAATTTCAGCTCTATAAGAATCAAAACTACAACTCCAAAGGCAAGACTAAAGGGTGGTTCTCTAAAAGGTGTTCCCAGTGTCATTCGATAAGCCCATAATATATTTAAATCTCTTTATCCCAAGTTCCTTTAGCATCCTCAATATGTTTTTTTTTATAAAACTCTTCAAAAGCCCTACTATCAAATTGGGTCTTATTGTCTATAGTTATTATTAATGGAACTTCGTACTTGCTTATAATGTTTTTCCTTAGGAACACTTTAATTGTGATATGTGAGTATCTCATTAAAACTATAATAAAGATTATTAGGTAAATGCACTTATCATTTAAGTGAATATGAATATCGATCATATGAGGACTACAAGTATTATTACTAACTATCTTTAAGCTATCTAATCTAAAAAAAGGAATGATTGAGTTAAAATGAATAATTAACTAAACTAATATGAAAAGCCAAACCAAAGCAATGAAATAAGATTAAAGCAACTAATAGATAAAAAAGATCAAAGTAAAAATCTCCTAAGAACCTTTCTATGTTTAAATTTATATTGATTCAATGAATTTATTAGACAAGTAGAAATTCCAAAATTACAACCGTATTCTTTCTCAAAACATACCTATATTCTTAAGTTGATTGATTGAAATCTCTTTTTAATCAAAACCCCTAAGAATGCATTAACTAGTTTCATGAATTTTCATAATAGATCTAACTCTAACTCAACATATTTATATAGTCCTATCTTTATAATTCTATGCAACTCTTATTATTCTTGCCACGATCTATTCATACATATGGTTTCTCAATTCTTATATATGAGATCTATTGAATCAAAATGTTATTATATTATAATTCAACACAAGATATAATGTCAAATAATTCACAATAAAACTTTGTTCTTTTATTAAAATCAAGAAATCAATACAAAACAATAGGTCTAAGGTCCGTTTTAACTGCATTTATCTCAATTTAGTTCATACTAAAATAAAAAGAAACCAAAAATATTCAATAAAGAAAACAAGATAAAAGTAATCATTCTCATGGATCTCAAAATCTTGATGTTATTTAATTGAATCTTAATGGAATCTTGAGCTTTGTCTCCAAGGTTGCTTCGTTGTTGTGCCATAATTCTCCAATTTGACCCGTTATGACTATCTTCAGCCTTCTTTGATGGCTTCCCTCTTTAATTTCCTAAAACCTTTTTTAATCTGTACAAAACCCTAATTGAAAAATCTAAGTAGACCAATAACCTACACAGGGAAGAACACAAATCCATGTTCAATCTATATTCATCTAAAATCATGACAAAACGTCTCTAACTTGGCTCAAACTTGCCTAATTCACTGTTTCTCTATTGGGAAACTAAAACAAAGTGTAGAAACAAAATATGAGTACTAAATCATATCAAATTCATTTAATTATTAGTGAAATGCTCTCAAAATGATGCTAAGAACATAATATATTTAATATTTATCAAATTCCTCACACTTAATTATTTGTTTATGCTCAAACAAAGCAGTTTTATTACTCTTAGTTTAACACATTGATCGCATTCATCAAGACTCCCCATTATTCATTGAATTTAACTCAATAATTCTTAAAACTTTAACTCAATCCAAATAATTGAACCTTAATGTATAAAAGGTAACATACATGAGAAAGAAGTTTAAATTTCAAATATTTTCATAACCTTTATTAAAAGAAAAGTAAATACCAAATTTACATCAACACGGAAGCATTTCAAGGCTTATTTGAAAAGTCATCTAACCTTTTTATGCAAGACTAATTACCTTGTCATGAATACTTCTAGTTAATTTAGACACCATTTCGAATGAATATTAGCAACACTTTTTCCTTGGTTAAAGTTAGTAGAGCAAATTTATATAAAGCTTACTTACTTTTAAAAAATAATTTTTACTTTTTTGTGGTATTTTAAAAATGTTAAAAAAGAATTTCCTTCTAATTCAATTATATGTTGAAATTATATAAAAAGTATCATAGAGCAAATCAAGTATCCATTTTCAACATTAATGAAGCAAATCAAAATTAATTATTAATGCTTACAACTATTACCTAAACAAATTTAACAAGAAATAAAAATTATAATTATAATAAATTATCTTAATAAATATTCTTTTAAAATTCAAAATTTTAATTGAACTGTTCCCTATAAAGTTAATTATAATAAAATTGATAAGCATAAGTAATTAACCAACTTTCTCACACTTGATTTGTATATTGTCCCTATTGTAAATGATATATAAGAGTAATAAAAAATTAAAATTTCAGAGAAAATGGAAACTAAGACAAATGGTATTCTCCTAATAATAAATGACTTTATAGTTGCAATTTGAGACATACGAGTCAACGGTGGATATCACGATCTAATAATGAAAGAACATTAAAGCAAACTTGAATCCATGACTTTAAACTTAAAACTTAAAACATATACAGAAAAAATCAAATAATGTTAAAAACATATTAAAAATTAATGCTAACGATGAGTCTTTTAGCCGGAATCCTCCCTTAAAAGCTTCACCTTGCTACTCCTTAAATAAAGGCTTGATTCTCCTCTTCTTCAATCTCTTACTTTCCTCGAGATTCTTCCTCCCACTTATGGGCTCATTAGATTCTAAATATATTATATACTTTATTAATGTAAGGTTATCCATCTCCTCTTCTTCTCATTGTATGATATAAGTCTTCAATGAATCTTTTGTGATTATTTCGTGTATAACATAAGAAACTTTAATATCAATCATATCTTTAAAGAAATATGTTTCATCTTAGTTAATTGGACATGTCATACTTTTGGATATCTTAAAAATAACTTCTTTGTCCCTTACCCTTAGGATTAACTTTCCATTTTGCACATCTATTATAGCTCTAATAGTAGCTAGGAAAGGTTGCCCTAAGATTGCGGAAACATATACATCCTCTATATCCAAAACTACAAAAGCAACAAGAAAGATGAATTTATCAACCTTAACTGAAATATCTTCCATAGTGCAACGAAGATACTTAACTAACATATTTGTCATTTTTATGTTCATGCCCCTATGATACTTAACTATCACATCTGTTAATTTTTATACTCATCCTAGTTAGCTTGGGTGCACTTAACCCTAACTCCTTAAACACATTATAAGGCATCAAGCTAATATTAGCACCGAAATCTATCAATGCCTTTTCAATTAAAAAACTACCTATATTATAAGGGATATTAAAACTCTCTAGGCCTTTAATTTTTTAGGTAAATAGTTTTTTAAGACAACGAAGCACTCTTTAATCAAAGTAACCATCGATAATTCATCGAGCCTTTACTTGCCAAAAAAGTAAATCCTTTTAAGTATTTAACGTACTTTGGCATCTACAAAAGAGTTTCAGTAAAAGGTATGTTAATATGTAATTATTTTAAAAACTCTAAAAACTTACAAAATTTATCTTCCTTACTATTTATCTTAATCATGCTCGAGTATGAAATTCTTAGTTGGTACTCTTTGACAACTTCCTTCTTTGGCTCCTCCTCTTTCTCTTTCTCTTCCTCCTCATTATTATTTTCTTTTGCAATATCCTTTTTCTCCTTCTCTTCAACTTTATCTCCTTTCCATACCTCAAAGTTACTACATTCACATGCTCTCTCGAGTTTGGCTATGTGTTCTTGGGTAATTTTCCTAGTTACCTTTCAAAGACAAGTTTGAAAAGCTGTCTAATCTAAATCTCCAAGTAGTGGATGGAGACTTCTTGATTTTGAAGGGATGTTTAAATACTTTGGAAGTGAGCTTCGGATGCAATAATAAATTTCGTCATGAGCTCCTTGAAACTTGGCTTCCTTTTGCACTACTGTTACTAAAATTTAGTTGGGACCTGATTAGATGATCAAAAGTTTAGACGATTCTTTCACCCTAGATTGTAGGTACTACTATAAGGGTTCTATTAAGATTGATTCTCATAAAATTTGTTGATTAAGTCAATTTCCTCATATTGTTAAGCACTTGAGACTCATGATTAGGGTGTCTCCCACTATAAATATCATAACACATCACTTGTACTAGTTGAGCTGTCAAACTCATACCATTAATTTTTTTGCTCAAAGTTTCCAATTTCACCTCTAACATTGTCTCCATATTAACATTATAAGCATCACATAATTTTTTTCTTCAACCTTTAATGCTCTCATTAGTAATTATTCATGGCAATATCTTCAAAGAGTTATTATAGTTCCTCGAGACTTTTAAAGTTTATAGTCCTGCTTAAAGATGCATGAATCAACTACTTAGTAGGATAGCTCGATCCACTATAAAATATTTACACCTACAGTCATAAATCAAGTCCATGGTGTAAAAGCTTTATTAATAGATCCTTGCACCTATCATGCATCTTATACAATATCTTGCACTCTAATTGTTGAAAGGAGAAGCTGTCGTTCTTAATAAGTCTTGTTTTTTGTATTGAAGGGAAGTACATGGTTAAAAATTTATCAATAAGTTCATTCTATGTGATAATAAATCGAGGATATAGAAACTTTAACTATTTTTTTGCTTTGTCCCTTAAAGCAAAGGGCAATAATCTCAAATAAATGGTATCCTCTAAAACTCCATTAAGCTTAAATGTATCACATATGTGCAAAACATTTACAACGTGTGCATTTAGATTCTCATCTAATAACCCATCAAATTACACTAGTTATTGAATTTTCTTAATCGTGTTAGACTTGATCTTAATGCTAAACTATGTCTGTATAAGTAACAGGCTAGCGTAATCTCTTACAGTCCACTATCTTAACTATCCTATCATTATATTTAGTGGATGTAACAGTAAGTATCTAAATCTTAAATTCAACACATAATATCATGAGAGAAAGTCATAAAATAAATAAATGAATATAAGAAAAAGAAAAATAATGGTCCTAAATGTCATTGTGCTTATCCGTTGACTTTAAATGAGATTAGAGTTATGTCTAGTAATAATATATACATATAGTAAATAATTAACATGAAATTTTAATTTTATTTATTAATAGTAAAATCAACAAAATTAATTTACTATATAAAATAAATTTTAAATTAATGAAATTAATCATCTTATTGATTAATATTATTATATAATAAAATAAATTTTAAAGTAATTAATTTACTTTATTGGTAAACTGATTAATGATTATTAATTATTAATAAATAATAAATAATAATATATTGATAATTATTGATGTATTTGGTAATTGGAAAATGGAGAAGTTGGAGAAACCGGTTCGTACACTTGCGTCATAAAGCGTCAATGAATTTATGATAAGAACTTCTTTTGTTATAGTGGAAGACATACATCACATGGTAATATTATTAATAAAATATATTATAACCATATGATTATTAATAAAATATATTTTATTAATAATTATTTAATAAAATATATTATATTTAAGAAAAATAAATTAACATTACATTATTAATGTTTGTTTATAATTTTTATATAAGTAATGGACTATGAATATGATAATGATTAATTATTTATAAAATAAATTGTAGATAAATAATTATATAATAAATATATTTTAATGAAATAATTGAATTTTTATTAATTAAACTAATAAATATATTAATAACAAGTAATATATATAATATTTTTAAAAATGGATTCATATTTCTTCACTAAATGTTAATATATTTTTAATATAAGTAATACTATGTAAATATGATACTCATTAAATCAATATGTTTGATATACTTAAATTCTATAAGTATAATTAACATAAGAATTGATTTTAGAATTTTCACAAAATTTAACGTTCTCCTATAAATTTTTAAAATTGTAAAGAGTTTTGGTATAATTAATGAAATTATACTAGAAATCAATGTCTCTTACCCTTTAAAAATTGTCTTTTAACAAAATATAAAAAATGTGTCATCTTACTTATTAGTATTAGGGTTAATTGTAAAAATAATTCTAAATTTAAGTCAATTTTACAATATTAGTCTAAATCTTAAAAGTGACACTGAAATGTTTCATCTTTTAATTTGTAACAAAAATAGTTTGACATTGATCTCTTATCAACTCATGTTATATTAAATTTTTTTGTCAAACGCATAGTGAAAATCCTAACATGCATGAAATTATTTAATTAATAATAATATCTAATTTTTAAAATTTCCTAAAATCTATCCTAAATTCCTATTAACCCTAAAAGCTTTTTTTGTTTCACTCTCCATCCTGCTGTTCACACTCTCTGCTATGTTGGTTTACACCTCATCGCTGCTTCTGGGAAGGAACAGAAACCAAGGGAGGCTCTGCACAGTAACATAAGTCGAAGAGCTCAAATCAATGATTAGATTGCTACCCATGTGGGATCGTCTCCGCCACCGTATGCGGCCAAATGAGTACTGTGTTTGTTTTGGAAGGAAACACCATGGATCAACACATGGGACCAAAGTTCAAGATGCCATATGCATCTCTTTCACTCATTGACACAGCCAGTGTCATCTTCTCAGCTTCTGTTTATGATCTGTTAATAGTCCCATATACAAAAAGTTCACAGGCAATGAAAGAGGCTTAACTTAGCTCTATCGTATGAGGATTGGTCTTGTGATCTCCATTTTCTCCATGATCGTCACCAGAGTTCTGGATGTTGTCATGCTAAATTACGTCAAGAGTCGCCACCACTACGACCATGAAACCATTCTAATGTCTATTTTCTGGCAAGTTCTAGTATTTCCTTGTTGGATATGCTGAAGTTTTCACCTCTATTGGAAAGATTAGAGTTTTTCTTTGATCAAGCACCTGAAGCTATCAGAAGCTTGCGCTCTTGGTTGTTTCTTGTGCTCAGCTTTGTCATTAACAGCCAATGCTACTTAAGCATTCTACTTGCAACCATTGTCACTAAAGTGAATACAAGCTATGGGAGACTTGGTTGGATTCCTAAATAACTTGAACGGAGGCCATCTAGACTACTCCTACTGGTTATTGGTCATTCTTAGCCTAATCAACATATTTGTGTATCTTAAAATTTCTAGGTGGTATACCTACAAAAACGCCATACGACATGATCATTAACATCAAAGATTGGGATAAAACTACTACTGAGAGTACGAACAGTAGGGTGGAGGATGGAAGGAAGAAAGCTTCAAGGGTTGTTAGATCAGATTTTATGAAATTTTTAAAAATTTTTAAAAATTAGATATTATTAATAATTTATTAATTAAATGATTTCATAGATGATAGAAATATCATCTGCGACAGCTTTGACAAAAATTAATCCTGGCAAGCCACGTCGTCAAGATTAATAAATAATATAATTTAGATTATTAAAATTACAAATTAAAAATATCTAAGCGTCATTTTTTAAAAGTTTAAACTACGATTGCAAAATTGACCCAATTTTGGAAATTTTTTAACAATTTAACTCCTAGTATTGTTAGATAATAAATAATATTAATTATATTAATTATAAAAATAAATTATAAAGAAAATTAATTTTTGATCTTCTTATTTATTATATTATTATATATAATAAAATAAAAACTTTAAAAAATGTAG
>JANZLD010000008.1:13031109-13043297 GCA_026413575.1 Erythroxylum carthagenense | reverse complement strand
AGCTTCCAAAACTTCAACTCTTCAAACTTTTCACCAACTCTCTAACTTTCTTCACCACCATACACGATCCTCATCATTTAGAGCTTGAAAGGTTGAGGTTTTTGGTAAGAAGGGAAGAGAAAGCAAGATGAAAGAGTAGCATGAAAGGTGATCAAAAATGAAGAACAAGAGAGGAAGAGAAAAGGAGCTACGAAAATGAAGAAGAGAACAAAATATCTTGGTCTTCTCATATGGAAGCATCGTGAATGACAAAACAAAAGGGAGAAAAAGCTTTTAATTAAACAAAGGTGGCATGGCTAGGCAAGTGACAAGTGTCACTAGCCACATGTCTTATTTTTAAGCACTCTCTTGGTTTCTTTTCAATTAAAATCCAATTTCTACTCCAATTTGTCCTCAAAATTTCAATGGCTCAAATTAATAAATCCTAAAATCATGTATCTAAATTTTCAGTGCCATTGGACAGTCATTTCTACTACCGGGAAACAATCAGTCTACCATTTGACAATTTTCCCAGTCTGAAAAATACCCCAAAATGTCACAAAATAAATTTACTAAAATTCACTAACAATTTTAAAACCTCAAAGACCCTCTCCTATCAATTTTTCAAACACAAAAATCACATTTTTCATAACAACCACATTTATGACCAAATATACCGGAAAATGTCATGAATGCATGTAAGTCATTTACATGTGCAAAATTTACTATTCACATGTATGTGTATACATGAACATATCAAGACAATTCTAAACACTCATAACCCAATCCAAATTACTATTCTACCCTTCCCATCGGTGATGGGATGTTACAATTTTAAGATATGTGATTGTTTTAATAAAATTAGTAAAATTACATGAGAGGTTAGATGTATTTTCTACCAAAACAAAGGGCCAAAATTACATTTTAAATTTTAAAGTTTACACAGAATATATAATAAATTATAACATTTTGAAATATTCAAATTGAATCATAACATTTTTAAAACATTCAAAATAAACCTTAAATGGTGTTGTTTATGTTTTTGCAACCAATCAACTGGATGCAAATTAATGTACAATATTATATTTTATTAATGAAAATACTTTATTTATCTTTATGTATTAATCTAATTAATATTTTATGTTTTAATACTAAAGATCAAATCCTTGGAATAATTACTGTGTAATTAAAATTATGATGAGATCATAATTATGATATTCAATTTACACTTGTATATTATTCCTAAATATTCCTAATTGTAGTTTCATCAAGACTAGATATTGTTGAAATAGTAAAATTAGCACACATTGTGTTTCTTTCTTATGAAAAAAGTAATTGATCTCATAAATTAAAGTATAGAAATACTTAATAGGTGATTATTAGAGAATAAGACACTGAACTAATCCAATTATGAGAATTCCGAATGGAATATTACTTATGTGTCTATGGATTATCTTGACTATATAATTGATCCTTCGACTTGAAATTACCAAGATATCTATTATGGGAATTATCGTGTTTTCTACTGTGCCCGTGATTTGATCACAATTGGATTTCAACAAGTAGATGAAAAATTTAAAGGGGTCGACTCCCAGTTAGTTAAACGCTATGTTAATGTTAACGTAGTATTACTTTTTATTTTTAAATAAAAAAGGCCCCACTGTCATATAGCATATGAGACTTACTGTCTAAAATATATAAATATGGGTTCAATTATCATGTAGCAAGTGGGACCGTTAGCTCCATTATCACGATCCTCTTTTTAATTAATTTAAAAAATTAATTATATGATGGTAAGGTTTAATTTTTATTTAAAAAATTGTAAAAATGATATCAGTATTTACATAGCATTTAATTGATAAAGAGCTAACTTTATTAAAATTTTCATTCATTTAAGATTTGTTTTAAATATTTAAAAAATACTAAGTTAAATTTTAACTTTTCAAAAAGTTAAAATTCAAGTTATAAGTTATATTTTGTTGTAAATGTTAATTATCAAAATATAATTTTTAGAATTTAAGTTTTTTTTTTTTTTGTTGTAAATGTTGATCATCAAAATATAATTTTAGCTTCAAAAAATTAACAGAAAGGTCCTCTTTTGTGCGGTAGACAGCAAGAATACTTAGTAGACCAAGCCTAGCCGAAGCACATATGGGCTTCTTTGAAACCCAATTTCTGCTACGCGACATTGCGTGAATGGGAAACAAGCATGAACACTATAGATCCTAACCGTAACAAGTCGAATCCGACCAAAGTTGGCTGGTATCTCAAGTAACGAACTAAAGGAAAGTAGTTTCTGTTACAGTTGTTTCCGAGGAACGGAACCAAGTTGTAAGGCAATCAACATGTAATTGTAAGTTGGTTTTTATGAATTACTAAACTTTTATGCTAAATATACTTTTGGCTTTTCTAATTGTAATTTGGGAAATACATCTTCTGGTTGTTCCTCCTTCGTTTTCCCCCTTGTTTAGTCTTTTCTTGGGTAGTTGACTTCACTTCTTTTCCGGGTTATGAATTTGATTGTTTGATTTTTTGGATTCTATTGTAAATTTCTGGGTCTGGGTTACTTTTTCCCAATACAACTTCTATAGTGTTTGGTAGTAGAATCATGAACCGATTTGTTTATCTACGATATTCAAAGACAAGGGTGCACGTGCTTTTCATTTCTATATTCTGGTTTCACATTGTTGGAGAATGCGATTCATGCATCAAGATTGAAGCTTGAGGTTTGGGGAAATGTGAAAGTACAGTTGATGTATTAAAGCTGAACTGATTCCATTTGCGGGTTCTTATGATGACTTAATCGCTTCAAGTTGTGGGAGTAATCGATTTTCTTGGTTCACAGATATACTTGCTAGGCTAATTGGAAGTTGTCCATGTTTCTCTCACAACTGAAGTGAATCAATAACTTGTCATGGCTGGGTTGGAAGAGCTAAAAAAGAAGCTTGTACCATTGTTCGATGCTGAGAAGGGATTTCCTGGGTCTAGCATCGACCCTAATGATTCTTGTATGGTAAGCTTTTTACTTATAGGGAGAATTTAGCACGGTACTCGATGATTTTGAAACTGAAATGTTATTGGAAATGTGAAGCTATCGGATGGTGGAACTGTTAACTTGTTAAGCAGATCATATGGAGTGTATAACATAAATGAACTGGGATTACAAAAGTGCCCTTATTCACCCCTAGATGCAACAGACCGCAGTGAGAGGACTTATCGATGTGCCTCCTATGAGATGAGGGTTTTTGGCGCCATAGGTAGTGGAGCAAGCAGTGTTGTTCAGAGAGCCATCCACATCCCTACTCATAGGATTCTCGCTTTGAAGAAAATTAATATTTTTGAAAAGGTCAGGATCTCTTACCATCACTTTCTTTCTTTCTTTTAACTTGTTGGAAGGAGTCCTTCATTTGCATGCTCCAATTTTTTCTTGCGTGAAGAGTAGACTGCCCAGTTCTAATAGTTTATATTTTCTAGTATTTCTCTTAAATATTTAACTTGGGAGAAATCTTGTGATCATGCCGCAGGCAGTATGCTCATTTCCTTACTGTGATCTTTGTCATCTTGATGAATAATGCAGTTTTGTTACAAGCAGTTCATCTCTTTTCTATAGTTTTTGCCTTCTTTCTTTTGGCAGGTTCTCTCCTTAGTCACACCATGTTATAGTAAGAAGAAGTACCATTCTGGATGTTAAAAAGGGAATATGGTAGCTTGATTTGTTCTGATTATTCACATAACGAAAATTAAGGGCACTATTTATCCTAATTTAGTAACTTAGTCTGTATGCCTTTGACTTGTTCTTGACTGGTATGCAGTTCTGATAATTCAGTTGAAGATAGGTATTTCAAGGTTGAAATACCAAAAATAAAAGGTAACCATTTAGTTTCTGTATTGACCTATTCTTGTAACTTTTCTTCAATTATTAGGAGAAGAGACAACAGCTTCTTACTGAGATTCGAACATTATGTGAGGCACCTTGTTCTGAGGGTCTTGTGGAATTCCATGGAGCATTTTACATTCCTGATTCTGGGCAAATAAGCATTGCTTTGGAGTACATGGATGGAGGTTCTCTGGCAGATATTTTACAAGTGCGGAAAAATATACCAGAACCAGTGCTTTCATATATGTTTAAAAAGCTTCTTCATGTAAGTAACTGATAACCTATTCAGTTAGCTTTTTACCGTTGTTTGGCTTTAAGTACTAGCTGTTGCCTCATTGACTTTCAGCTAATACTTGGCTGCTTATCTGTGTACTATTTGTTTATTTTCCTATCCATAATTTTGTTTTCTTTTTTTAGGGGCTGAAATACTTGCATGGAGTTAGATATTTAGTTCACAGAGACATCAAACCAGCAAATCTACTTGTGAATCTCAAAGGGGAACCAAAAATAACAGATTTTGGCATCAGTGCTGGCCTGGAGAATTCAGTGGCAATGGTTAGGAATATGCCACCAATCTGCTCTTTCGTTCATTTTTTTTTGTCTGGCTGTTTTCTTTATTCTATATTGACGTAAAAATGCCCATAGTCATTGACCTCTACTTGAGGAAATAAATATCAATAATGAATGTGTAAGACTTCTTGCTTATTTGGTCCTCAATGTAAAATATCCAGTGTGCAACCTTTGTTGGAACTGTCACCTACATGTCACCTGAGCGAATTAGAAATGAGAGCTATTCATATCCAGCTGATATTTGGAGCCTTGGTCTTGCTCTTCTAGAGTGTGGCACAGGGGAATTCCCGTACACAGCTACCGAAGGACCAGTCAATCTTATGTTGCAGGTTAATGCCATGTCATATTTTGTCCAAACTGTGCATTCAAAACTTTTCTTCTCATGTAATTAATTGCCTAAAATTAGTGGTTCTTTGTGGAAGATATTGGAGGATCCATCACCATCCCCTTCCAAACAAAAGTTCTCACCTGAGTTCTGCGCATTTATTGATTCTTGCCTACAGAAGGATCCAGATGCTAGGCCAACAGCGGAACAGGTGAAAATACTGTTGAACAGGATTGTTGAAATTAACTTTGTTATCTATCATCGGCGTTTTGAAATGTTACGTATAGATATAAAATGAATGCTTCATGTGTGTTCTTAGTTTGTACATTAATATTTTTCTTTCTGCATGGCCAAATGACTATGCTACTCTGATGAAATATAGTTCTTCCAAGTCAGTAGGATAAACTCAAAAGTTTTTCAGCTTATTTCGTGATTTGTTTTCGTAAGCTATGTGCATTTTGATTTTTAGCGTTCATAAACTACTAAGAGTGAGGCAGTTAAAGAATGTAAATTTCAAGACTTTCAACAGTCAATAGCTTTAGGAAGGCAATGTTTACTATTGCCATGGATTTAGAACTGCCAAATATATTTCTACTCATATTTTACATCATTTGTAAACAACATCGAGATAATATGTTCTTATACATGAATTTGATTTAAAGAATCTCATTTATTATTTTCTACATGAATCAGAAGTAATTCACTGACATTGATTTGTTTTTTCCTGTTTTCAGCTTCTTTCACACCCTTTTATTACAAAGTATGCACAAACAAATGTAGACCTAGCAGCATTTGTCCGTAGTGTTTTTGATCCAACGCAAAGGATGAAGGATTTGGCAGATGTAAGCGTGGGACTCTCTTCATGAATCTCCATGCATCAATATAGGCATAGTAATACCTGTTCTCTTTTGCATTCTTATACCTCTGTATAGATGCATCTAATATCTATTGTCATGGTGTTCTGAGAATGTTGTGCAAAATTTGATGGAAAACTTTGGAATCTAATTCCAGCTGAGGTATAGCAAACGTGTGGATAAGAGCAATTTGCTTCCAAGTTAGACACCCAAATTTGGAATTATGCTGAATATAACGTCATTTGGGATTAGAACCTGATGCTTGACAGGCCTACTCAAGTATTTTAATGTGTCATCTCAGGTGAAGAGATTCCACTGTTACATGCTGAAAGCTATCTTTGTAAAATAAAATCTGGTTTAGTGACACTCATCAGTCTTTCCAATTTTATGAATTCCATCGCAACAAAGAACAAAAAATCTTTCCAATTTCCTTATATAACTGCCAGATGATTTAGTTTGCTGTGTTGTTAGACTTGTGTAAAATATGCAAGGTATATCAAGAGAATAGCTTTCGTTGGGATTTGTAACTGGAAGTTTACGGAATCACTCATCGCTTGTGCTAATTCTCATTGTGTGTTGATGCCAGATGCTAACTATACACTACTACTTGCTTTTTGATGGACTGGATGAACTTTGGCAACACGCCAAGACCTTATACAATGATGGATCAACTTTTTGGTACAGAACCCTGTAGAGTTTTAAGCTTCAAACTTTGCATTAAATTCTTGCTCCTTGTATGCTAAGATGAGTTGTTTTTCATTCTATAGTTTCCGTGGCACACAATCGGTTGGTCCAGAAGACATCTTCACAGCCTTGTCAAACATCCGAAGCACTTTAGCAGGTGAATGGCCTCCTGAGAAACTTGTTCACGTTGTTGAAAAGTTACAGTGCCATGCTCATGGTCTAGATGGAGTTGCAATTCGTGTTTCGGGGTCCATTATAATTGGAAATCAGTTCCTCATATGTGGGGATGGTGTACAAGTAGAGGGAATGCCTCATTTTAAAGATCTTTCAATCAATATATCTAGCAAACGGATGGGAACTTTTAAAGAGCAATTCATCATGGAACCTGGGAATGACATTGGCCGTTACTTCATAGCCCAACAAGAGCTCTACATCATCCAGTAGATTAACATTGGGAACCACCTGAGGTAGAGTATGTTCCGCTCTTGTTTGCCTTCCAGTGGCTAGCGTTTATGTAGTGACTAGCACCTTTTGCATATGTTTATTATGAGGAGATACGCAATATTATTATCAGAATTGCATCCCCAGACTGATTAGCGACGAAGAGTTTGCAAAGGCAGGTTTCGTGGGCTTTGATGTAAGGTTCACTAAAAAAAACATAATATTTAACCATCTCAAGTCAAAGAATGAGACTTGAGAAATTGATGCCTGTGGATATTGGTTATTGAAGAGTATCAGTGAAAGACAAACAATTGGCGTATTGATTGTTGAAATGCTAGACAAGTGTAAGCTACAAATGTACACAAAATTGGGGTTGATTCTAAAAGCAGCCAAAATATATAGTGCCAGGGAACCTTCACCGTTTACTTTCCTTGGTTTCTAAATGAAACCTGCATAGTGCCAGGGAACCTTCACCGTTTACTTTCCTTGGGGTCTAAATGAAACCAGCACAACGGAGAACCAAGCCATTAGGCTCCATCGAAGTTATGCCACTGACTTTCAAAAAAGAACAAGTAGAGCGACTAACCAAACTTGCACTAGAATATCTCGATGCTGCTAGCTGCTCCCGTAATAGGTCTGTTACCCTTTCTTTACCGCGTAATAGGTCTCCGTTAATATTAAGCTGCTACAAAATAATCTCTGATAGTTTTTCTTTTCAAAGAAGATGGCGGGTTCAATACAGAAGATGGGCTCTTAATAGCTTCGGGTGTATCAAAAATCCCATTCGAGTCAGAACACGATAAACTTTTTATCTTGTTGGCTTCAGGAGTGCCGATTTCAGGTATCGTGATGGGACTGTGAGACTGAATCTGGAGCAGTTCGTCTGAAATGTTGTCTGAATCCTTTGGCAGATTCATTTTTTCATTCACCACAAGATCTCCGCGTTCATAACTTGGAGGTGCCATCACGTTTCTCCGAATTGAAGATGGCGCTCTTGTCCGTGAATTATATTTGCTCTGAATGTTCCAAATGCAAACCTATAATGTAATACAGAAACACGTTATGACGAGCTTCAGACGGTGCAGTTAGATTCGAAATTTCCCAAAGTGAACGCAAACTTTATTGGGATACTATCTTACCGTGAAATCATCTGAAGATGATGCTATCTTCCCTACCTCTGATACGCTCCTGTAAAAAATGTTGGCAGAATATTACCAGCGAATGTGCGAATTGTGGAAATGCGGAATGGGGGTTTAGGAGTATACCAATCTACTGCGGTAACTTCTCCGTCATGATTTGTCAAGCTGATTGGATCCATATTGGGTTTTTTAACCTAATAATGGCATGGTGATCAGAAGCAGAGCATTACAGAACTGAAACCAAAGAACCCCATGTTTAAGAAATTGAACCTGCCACAAGTAGGCTTTTCCATCACTTGAACCGCTGAGTATATGAGCAGCATCGGGACTGATTGCTGACTGCAATTGCATGATTCACGTAATTAGTTCAACGGAACAATCTGTCCTTTGGCACAAAAGTGGAAAAGTCTCGTGTAGTTCTTGTAAGAAAATGGGCTACCTTTACAAAGAATGAGTCTATTTGGCACCCGGTGAAGGTCTCTATTGGGCCCTTTTCGAGCTGAAGTACATTGTACAAGTATATTCTAACGCCAAAAGAAATTAAATAAATTAATACTTGTTTTTCTTCTTTTAAGGTTTTCATTAAAAGAAAAAAGCTGCAATACCTATGATCCATGCATGAAGCTGCAAGGAACATCCCACTCAAATCCTGAGACAAGCTTGTTATACCATGCAAATTTCTTCCCTGTATTAAGACAACTGAATGTGAGATTGAAAAATGCACAAGCAAAGAATCGTAATTAATGTCCGACAAAAGATTCAAGGGAATTTAATCAATTGAAAATGAAGGTTCAATTGTTTTACTGCCAACGAACCTTTTCATACGATGACTTGAGATGAGGGCATGTCTGAGCAATCGGGGTCTTTAGGTTTCTCGAGTCCCAAATCTTCACAATGCTGAAATAGAGCCGATGTAAGACACAAAATTAGTTTGACGTCACTTCTATCAAGGAACCGAATAGCAATCTCAGCATAATATTTTTAAGGACCTATCAACCGCTCCACCAGTGGCAATGGAGACTTCATCCCTAAGATAAACAATTGACGTAATGCTCATGGAACCGCCCTGAAAGAAAAGAGTCCCTATCAAAACACGAAGATGTTTGATTTCTGATTTTACAGGAAACGTTACGACTGTACAGACCTTGCGCCTCTTAACCCGCTTAGCTTGAGGTGAAAGATGAGCTCCCTTTACCATGACAGTTGAACTGAATATTATGGGATATAACATTGAGAACCCACAGTACATATGCACCATAAATAGTATTTTAACCATTTAGGCCTAAAATAGACTTTGGCCTACCTTATGCAAGCTCTACCAGATCTGTTATTGAAGGAAGTCTTGCATCTCAAGTCCCATATGGCGAACGATTCATCTCTTGAACCGGAGACAAGAATATCTGATAAAAATAATAAGAAAAAAAAAACGGTACTTTACTGCTGTAAAAAGTTAAAGTTCCATTCCAACTATCAACAAAAATGGAAGACTTTATGACACCCACCAGAATTTGTTGGGTGGGAATACAAAGACTTGACACTTCCTGTGTGACCAGTTAAAACTCCAGTGCATTTCTTCTCCTGGACATCCCACACCTTTATCTGCAAATTGGTCAATTTAATCAAAACCTGGTGAAGTACAGAACCCTATGTAGGCGATAATATGCACTGCATATCGTGTATGGCCCTTGAAATATAGTGACCTTTCTGATATTCTTAAGATGCGAAAACATCGGAATCATTTCATTTTATTTCAATCCCTTGTAATTGTTTCTTGATCATATATTTTATCTTCCTTTGTTCAAGAAATCGTAACAGTTTAACACTACTAAAGAAACCACTTAACATAAATAACTTACAGTTTGATCACCAGAAGCTGTGAGCAGATTCGTATCATCCTGAAACAAATTTCAAAATGGACCTTGCATTAGCATCAAGAAAACGAACTACCATCAAATTTCGTTCAGTTTGCCACTCGTCAAAAGCTCACGCACATTTCAATATGCTCGAGCACCAATCCCATCACAAGTGAGCTCTCAAATCCCAGGGAAACACATTGGCAGTGACTTCTATGATGCTAAAAAGAAGCATATACTTAGATTATAGTGAACAAATCATAAGTTGAAAAGGTGAGTTACCCTGATCCAGCACACATCAAATATGGCATTCTGGTGAGCCACCCATTCACAAATTCGAGCTTTTCCTGTAAATGGCCAATCAAAACATAAGCTCAATTTTTATTTACTAACTAAAGTATTCACCAATGGACACGAGAACAAAAATAAAACTGAATGTACCTGCGTTTTCTTGACAAGAAGCAAACGAAGGAAACTCCCTCCGTGTATCGAACAAGCTTACGTAACCACTCTCGTCGGACACGGCGAGAACATGACAATTCTTACTTTTCTAACAAAAACCAAATTACGAAACGAGCAAATTAGAAGAAATAAAAGCTAAAACCTTTTGGCCAACTTAAACCTAGATAAAAAGAATTACAATTGAAGAAAAACAAAAATTCAACGTCGAGGGAACACGTGGTTTCACCTTGCAATAAGAAACCGCCAGGGGCGGCGACTCCTCGCCCTCGTGCTCCACTGCCACCGAGCCGGATTTGGAATAATCCGGCACGAGTTCCTCTATGCAGCGCCGTTTGACATGAGCTCCAAAACTGTTGAGCTCTCTGGAGGAGATGTCGTGAACGAAGGATAGAGATTTGGAGGATAACATGAGAATGGGGGAGCTAGAGAGAGAGAGAGAGAGAGAGAGAGAAGATCAAGAAAGCGCAATGCCAAAATGAGGTTTGTTTATGGCTCGAGGGATGAATTTGGCGCCACCGGCAAGCTCTTGTCGCGCGGGAAAATAGTAACTCAAATTTTCTCTCTGGCGGTGGTGAGTTTCATGCTAAAAGACTCTCAGTTTGGGGTGGGGTGGCGCGAAGGTCCAAACGACGTCGATCAATTGTCAAATCTTGAGCGTCTGGTCCAGCCCAAAAGATCATTTTGTTTCAGAAACCAGCCCATCCCATTCAAACAGTAGACCGCCTAAATCATTTATCAAATTATCATTAGCGTAACAAATTCTAGATTCCCTTAACCGAGTCGACCCGATCCACCGCTTTAAGTTTTGAATTTTGCTTAGCCCATAAATTTCCTTTCTCTAAAGCTTCCTCTCAATCCTTCTCTCTTAATTCTTCGACTTCCCAATCGCCCGATATCACCCCTCCATCCTCACCGCCTTGGGCAACTTGGTAGGGAAGACCATGAAGATCGATGAAACGACCTAACAGGCTTTCTGCGGTCGATTCAAGCGTGTCGCTGTTACGTTGGATCTGAATGCTCCTCTCCGATCGGTGGTTGACCTAGACGGGGAACACATTCAAGTCGCGTACGAGGGTCTTTCCCAGATCTGCTATCACTGTGGCCGGGTAGGGCACGACACCGTCGCTTGCC
This sequence comes from Erythroxylum carthagenense, assembly GCA_026413575.1. Classification (NCBI taxonomy): domain Eukaryota; kingdom Viridiplantae; phylum Streptophyta; class Magnoliopsida; order Malpighiales; family Erythroxylaceae; genus Erythroxylum; species Erythroxylum carthagenense. The sequence goes on along the minus strand of JANZLD010000008.1, from coordinate 13,031,982 downwards.
CTTCGCGCCCCGACCCCTCGACGGGTCCGCCTCCGTCCTCGGACGTTCCTCCCCCACCAGCCTCTGTGACTTTCGCCTGTGACCCCTCCCCTGATCCTCCTCCTTCCATGGGTTTTGGCCCCTGGATGCAAGCGAATCGCCGGCCTCCTTCCTCCCCTGCGGGGCCCCGGACGCAACGTCCGACCTAGGGGATGACCGGTGGCGCCCGTGGCTCACGTTTCTAGGCCCTCACTCCCGAGGCGTCGAACGACGCCCCAACCACCAGTTCCCCAACGGTCGACTCGATGCGACCTCTCTTAGGTCAGGCCTCGACTGGCAAGGTTCAGCGCCGCCAGAAATCAATCAGCCCCTTGTCCATTCGGGACGAGAGTCAGTCACACGTTTTTACCTTGGACGCTGCTGGACCAACCGCGCAACATACGGGTGCGGTTTCGCTTGGGCCCGCCGTCTCCTTGGGCTTGTATGCCCACACGGGCCAGACATCTTCTCCTTCCCAGTTGGACCTTCCCTTGGCCCACCCAGTCCCCAAGAGCCCAGCCCCACCGCTTTCAACCCTAGCTTCTTCCACACCCGGCCCAACCCCTTCTAGCCCTTCTTTCCCGCAGCCCCGGCCTACTGGACCCAGCCCCACTCCACTTCTGTCGGGACACGTTGCGGTTTCCTTACAGTCGCACGCTGCCCTGGTCTCCCCAGACCCGGCCTTGCCCCCGCCCATCCCTACGGACCAATGCCATGAAGCGAAGGACGAGGGCCCTCCCGACCACCCCAGCTCCATGGATACGTCGTTGCCTTAGCCTATCCTAGAGGATGTGCCCCCCCGACCCCCCGATCCCATGCATGAACTCCCGGGGGTTAGGGATGGGCACGACTCTT
>JANZLD010000008.1:12979424-13004197 GCA_026413575.1 Erythroxylum carthagenense | reverse complement strand
GCCAAAATATCAAAGAGACAGAACATAAATCGGACTAAATTTGCTTAATCTGCTAACCCCTAATTTGGGGTGTTACATGACAGCTGACGTAAAGTGGATCTTCTTATAATAAGAGCCATAATTATCCATTACTCTGTTATGCTTTGATTGTGTCATGATCGGATATTGTTTCCCTTGATTTGTGGACTTGCTATCCAACTGCGCGTGAAAACCAGGATCACGTCGCCACGGATTTCGACAGAATCTGAGCTGATCGTGAACCTCCGATCGGATTTCCTCCGGCCACTCCCTTCGAATGGTCTCCTCCGGCAACTTAGTAAGCTTAACACAACTAGACTCACTATGCTCGATAATGCCGCATAGATAGCATATGAGAGGGATCCTTTCATTAGGGGTGAACATTCGGGTAATTCGGACCCAATTTTTACTGTTCGAGCCCGACCCGAATTATCTGAAATTTTTTCATCTTACCCAGCCCGAACCTGAAATTTCATTACCCGAACTGAATTACCCAAAATTTTGTTCGAGTAAAGCCCAAATTACCCGAAATTTTGTTTGGTTCTCTTTCAGAAATTACACAAAATAACTAAATACTTGAATTACATTTTCATATCTCAACAAATAGTTGAATTCACTAATAATATAACCAAATATTTCAATTAACTAGCATAATTAATCTGTTAATTCTACAAGAAAAATAACGAAATGTATTTTCATAATTTTTTAAAACCTAATTTGGGTAATCGGGCCGGCCCGAAAATAATTCGGGTAATACCCATCCTGGCTCGAATTACCCGAAATTTAACATTTTCTTACCTGAATTATCCGGCCCGGCCCGAATAATGCTCACCTCTACCTTTCATAACTAAAAGCGACGTCATAAAAATCATCCCCTCCTTACGAATTCGCTTGGTCCGCATAAGCGGTTTAGCTATGTTTATGCGAGCTCGAAAGCGCATATATTGAACAATGGAGTTTCTCTTGTGGCCCGTATCATAATCCAGAAATGAACCCATAATATTTCCCAAGTTTATCGCTAATGATTATGAAGCAAACCCCGGCGGGAGATCATGCACTCGAACCCAAAAGTCAGCAAAACGAAACTCAACCTCCCCCGGATTCTAACCCTCTCTCATCTAATGGACCAACAGAATGCAATTATTAAAACTCCATGGTCCTCCGGCCAACATTTTCTATAGATCAACCACATGAAAAAACTGAAACAGGTATAGCCCCTCCCCCCCAAAAGGTTTAATTGAACAGCCTTTGATAGGACACCATAAATTGAGAAGAGTTCTTTCCATAGCCTCAAAGTTTACATTCTGTTCGCCCAAAAATCTGCCTAATAGACTCAGGTTGTAATCTATACAACTCCCTTATATGCCCGAAGCCTTTATCATGAGTTCAGCGTCTTCCTTCTCATGGATAGCCAGCCGTTGAAACTCAGGTTCCATGACGAAAATAAGAGAAGAACAACCAACGACAAACGAAACAGAGATCACGCAACTAGGAATACAGAAACATGCACGAAGGCATGACAAAACTTGCACCCTTAGAGAGAGAAAACAAAGGGCAAGGCTTATAATAACAAGATAACCTCTTTTAAAAATATTGTTTTAATTTTTATCATTTTTAAGTTTTATATTATACTCAAATTTAATTTAAATTATTAAATTAGATTTATTATGAATTTGTTATATAATAACAGATATTAATATTTTTATTTTTATAAAATATTTTATATTAACTTATTTTTATAGTTTTTAATTGTTATATTAAAGTTTTAATCATCTGCCAATTTAACGCGAGCTCCGATTTTTAAAACGTCCGTAATCACGGACACTTCTGGATTGGCGCAGCTTTAAAATCACCAACCGGATTTTCAAACACATCCTCGCCAAATCTTTGTGTGATATCTATCAAATATTCATTCCAAGTAGGTTCCTGTAAGTTCCAAGTGTTGAAGGATGAAGAGTTGATGCCATTCCGCCGCTACTCCGGCCATACGGCCTCCTGCAATGCAAACCTTCATTTCTACTGGTGTATGATGTATGATAAAGAATTGCTCCGCGTGGAACATTCAACTGTTGAGCTAGGTTCCATCGAATAAAGGAAATTTCATTCGATAAGCTCTTGTGGGAGCTACGTACTGTGGTTTCACTGAACGCTACTCCGTCGGTGGTCCTCCCTGTTTCGGTTGGTTAAAGTGGGAGGTCTAAGGTTTAGGTAGCGTTATATATCTGGAACATTTCTCTCAGCTTTCCCATTTCTTGCCTTTGTCGAGCCTGCTTATCTTGCAGTTGAAGCTGTGCTTCTAATGTTTGTGCCTTTCCTTAAGTTGGTTCCGCAACGCCTGCTCTTCCATTTTCCTAACATCCTGAATTCTAGTGTTTTCAACCATGATGGGGTTGCAAGGATGAAATTTAGTGTTTGATATGGTTTAGGCCGCAGAATCTGTTCTGATACTCGATGTTAATAGAAAATACAGAGAGGTAGAAGAAGATGATCAGCAGGGACTGAAAGTAGAGAGGTACAAGACGGAGATGCTAAAATATTGTTTTAGATTGTTTTCTTCCGACATTACATGCACAATAGATATGCTAAGCAAGGAAATCGTATGATTACAACAGAACCATACTAATGCTAACACGTGTCTTTATTAACTAGATGTGATACTGTTTTGATTGTCTTCTTAATTTCTTCACGGAACATGCAGCCACAATGGATTTATGATTGTGTAAATGCAAGGATCATATTACCAACCGAGGACTCATTTGTGGGACGGTAAACCTGTGAAAACCAGATTCTTGGATCAATTTTCTTTTTTATGACTCTGGAACTTTAGTTTACAGTTTTTAGAATCAATTTATTTGTATTGCTGACACGGATTCCTTCTCCGCGTCTGTCACCCTTTGTCCATAATGAGAGAGAAGGTTATGTTCCTGATTATGCAGAGACCATCAAACGTTTGCAACCTGCTGCTAGGAATAAAGTACTTGCAATGCCAGGTGTGGGAAAGGAAGATTTGGATCATCCTCAAAAATTACTGAATCTTGTCACTTGTTGATTTTGCTGCTTTTTGCTGGTTACAGATGGATACCCTGGAGAAGCAGTATCATGAAGAGTTGAAAATGGACCTCCATCCATCAGTCTCAACGAAAACTAAGAAAACCTCACCCAAGAAAGAAGAAGGAATCTCTCACTGATATTCAACAGATTTCTGAGGATGCTGAAAAGATGACGGAAGTACCATGTCCCGTAAAAAGTTAGGACTGGATGAAGCTGTGGAGGTATATATCAGACCCTTTAATTGTGTTTCCTGTTTGATTCTGTGAAGTGAGATAGTAGTTCTTATCCTATGATTCTGTAAAGTGAAGATTTTTGCTCAATTCTATATATTTATGTGAGATATGCATTAATTTGTCTTTATGCCCACAGTGACTATCAACTCACATTTATCTAAATGAGCATAAGTCATTTAGTACAGTGGAAGAGATGCTGGCCACTGAGGATGATTTAATTATTTAAAACTGTCAACCTTTGCTTCTTTTTTCTGAAAACAGTTTACGAACTTGCAGCTAATTGATTACAGAAATTAAGTATGTATGTAGTTCCACAATTTGCATATATATCAAACCTTACTATTATCAATCTGAACTCAATACAACACAATCTGCTAAAAGAACTAAAAAATAAAGAGAAAGAGGCTCATATGCACACCACGCCTACACTTTAATTACAACTTGAAAGTACGAATACATTATCATCTCAGCTCATCTTTTGTCTTCACTTAGTTTTGCTTGGGGAGTGCTGCTTTGGATGTGAAGACTTGCCAATAATGGCTTTCTTCACCTTGGAAATTGAATGCTTAACTTTTGATCCAACACCTGCTAGTATGTTGTGAGATTTTTTATGTTCAACCTTCACTTCCATGTCTTTTGTGGCTTCTACCATCACCGGAGCAGCTGGGCCTGAATCAGCCTTTTCTTGTTCCCCTCCTTCCTCTTCTTCATTCTCTGATTTGGGTTTTTCTGTTTCAGCTTTTACTTCTTCATTGCCTGTTGTCAAGTTTTCAGATATTTGCCCCTCTCTTTTGGATCTTGCCATGATATCAAATAATGACACCTTACCTGAGTCCTCTGCCACAGTCTCAGCAATTGATTTTTCGGTTTTGTCATCCATTTTTCCCTCTTCAGGTCCTTTAATTACAGCATCGACCATTCTAACATTTTCAGGTTGCAAATTCCCCCCTTCAACATTTTGTATTGTTTCAACAATCAATCCTTGTTGCACTTGGGGTATGCCCACCTTGCAAGTTGAAAACTGTTCTTGAGAAGTTGCATCTGAAATTTTCTTCCCATGATTGATATCTGGAATTGTTTCATTGGCTTTTGCAAGGTCCAAGGAACCTTCGTTTTGCGCTATCTCTATGCCACGTTCCTGACAAAATATCAAATGAAGATGTTCAATGCCAAAGTTCTGGGTCCGATTTTTAAGCTACTATCAAAATCTCTAACAGAGTAGTAAAGTCACCAAATTCATAACTTGAAAAACAGATTGTCCTATCTAACATATTATGATGACAGTGTATTCAACTGTATATGATGTAAATTGCCTGCGGACACCTTACAATGTCAAGGAGTCCTGTTCTGCGCAAATCTGTTAAACACTATGGAACTTGGAGTTCTGAAATAAAAGGAATTCGGGTCCAAAGTGTAGTCTTACCACTTCTGAAACTAATAATACGGGTTCAGTTTTGCACATCTCGCGAACAACTTTGTGGTGAAATTTCTGACAAGAACTATGTTCAGAACTGATTTGTTCTTCGCTTTTCTTGCTTGTATCACCTTCTTGTATTTCCTTGTTTATCTGTTTTTCATAGAGAAACTTCAACTTTATATTGATGGACGGTTAATAAACACAGTTGATACAAAATGCAGTTTGGATTATATATTCTGACCTCTCCACTTTGCATCTGTTTTTCTTCAGTGTTCACTCTGCGTTCTTGGTTGCTCCCTTCAGCTATCGCTTCACCTAGAATTACTGAGGGAGAAGTAGATACAGTTTCCTTTTTCACCAGGATCTGTCACGAACCTCTTGATTAGGACTTCTCAATAATATAAGAGTCGCAAAGAAATTAAAAAGACAAAGCGAAGCAGAAGAAGAAGAGAATGTGCGTAAAATGATATGTTCTTCCTAGTTTTATCTCTAACCTCTTTCTCTATGGCTTCATCATGTATGATTTCAGTTGCATCAGCTAATGCTTGCTCTTTGGCTTCATCATGTGTGATTTCAGTTGGGTCAGCTAATGCTTCCTCTTTGGCTTCAGTATGTACGATTTCAGTTGCATCAGCTAATGCTTCCTTTTTGGCTTCATCATGTATGATTTCAGTTGCATCAGCTACTGCTTCCTCTTTGGCTTCATCATGTATGATTTCAGTTGCATCAGCTAATGCTTCTTCTTTGGCTCCATCATGTATGATTCCAGTTGCAATAGCTAATGCTTCCTCTTTGGCTTCATCATTTATGATTTCAGTTGCATCAGCTAATACTTTCTCTTGATGCTTGTCCCTAGATGCAGTTTCCTCTGATTGAATGGCAGGTTCATGACTTGGGGCTTCAGAGACTGATTGCAAAACCTCGTTAGGTGCTTTTGTCCTGTGTTCTGAAGTTGCTTCCATTGTCCCTGTCATTTCTGGAATTTGCTCGATTTCTGTTGTGCATTGTGAATCTTTTGTCTTGCTTTCAAGGTCTTTAGGACATAATTCCAACATTTGTGCAGTTCTGATCTCATACTCTTGAGCTTGATACATATGTTCGCTGTCTTCGTCTTTCTTGTGTTGAAACTCTAACCTGGACACCTGGAGGTCCTCTGTCTTTTCCTTCTGCGAACAAGGCTCTTCTGTTACATCACGAGTTGCTATCTTCACTTGTTGCTCTTCAGTGTTTTGAACTGCCCCCGTTGTAGTGTCCTGTTCCTTGGGAAGCAGTGAAGCAGTTTTTGTTTGTCTTAGCTCTTCAGATTTCTGTGTGGGGATAACGATATTATCCTCTTTGATTTCTTCAAAGCGATGAACTTCATTAGCTTCCCTGCCTTGTTCCTCACGTTCTTCAACTAACTCCTTCTGTATATCTTTCATAAGTGGAAGCTCCATCGTCAAGAGTTCAGCCTCTCCGAGCTCTTCTTTCTGCAGGAATGGGTCCTCAGCTGTTGCTAATCCATCTTTTAGTACTTCGACCTCCTCTATTTTTTCTGTTGCAACTAATCCGTGATCTGTATCCTTCAAATGCAACACAGAGGGTGGAGCTTCATTTTTCTCTTCAAAATTCTCCACTGCAGCAGTCTGACTCGAAGTAACTACATCATCTGCTACTATTTCAAAGTATTTAGAATTAGACTCTGCTGCCAGTTCAGAAGCCTGTTCATTTATTTCTTCACGGTGAAATTTCTGACAAGAACTATGATCAGAACTGATTTGTTCTTTGCTTTTCTTGCTTGTATCACCTTCTTGTATTTCCTTGTTAATCTGTTTTTTCATAGAGAAACTTCAACTTTATATCAATGAACAGTTAATGAACACAGTTGATACAAAATGCAGTTTGGATTATATATTCTGACCTCTCCACTTTGCATCTGTTTTTCTTCAGTGTTCACTCTGTGTTCTTGGTTGCTTCCTTCAGCTATCGCTTCACCAAGAATTACTGAGGGAGAAGTAGATGCGGGTTCCTTTTTCTCCAGGATCTGTCGTGAACCTCTTGATTAGGACCTCTCAATAATATAAGAGTCGCAAAGAAATTAAAAAGAAAAAACGAAGCAGAAGAGGAAGAGAATGTGCATAAAATGATAAATTCTTCCTAAGTTTCTCTAACCTCTTTCTCTATGGCTTCATCATGTATGACTTCAGTTGCATCAGTTAATACTTGCTCTTTGGCTTCATCATGTTTGATTTCAGTTGCGTCAGCTAATGCTTCCTCTTTGGCTTTATCATGTATGATTTCAGTGGCATCAGCTATTGCTTCCTCTTTGGCTTCATCGTTTATGATTTCAGTTGCATCAGCTAATGCTTCCTCTTGATGCCTTTCCCTAGATACAGTTTCCTCTGATTGATCAGCAGGTTCATGACTTGGGGCTTCAGACATATATTGCAAATCCTCGTTAGTTGCTTTTGTCATGTGTTCTGAAGTTTCCTCTATTGGCCCCATCATTTCTGGAATTTTCTCGATTTCCGTTGTGCAATCTGAATCTTTTGTCTTGCTTTCAAGGTCTTTAGGACATAATTCCAGCATTTCTGCAGTTCTGATCTCATCCTCTTGGGGCTGATACATATTTTCCTTTTTGTTGACATTCTTATGTTGAACCTCTAACCCGGACACCTGGAGGTCCTCTGTCTTTTCCTTCTGCAAGCAAGGCTCTTCTGTTACCTCACGCGTTGCTATCTTCACTTGTTGCTCTTTGGTGTTTTGAACTGCATCCGTTGTAGTATCCTGTTCCTTGGGAAGCAATGAATCAGTTTGTGTTTGGCTTAGCTCTTCAGATTTCTGTGTTGGGAGAATGATTTTATCTTCTTTGATTTCTTCAAAACGATGAACTCCATTAGCTTCCCTGCCTTGTTCCTCACATTCTTCAATTAACTCCTTCTGCATATCTTTCTGAAATGGAAGCTCCATCGGCAAGACTTCAGCCTCTCTGAGCTCTTCTTTCTGCAGGGATGGGTCCTCAGCCGTTGCTAATCCATCTTTTAGTACTTCGACCTCCTCTATCTTCTCTGTTGCAACTAAAGTTCCATGATCTGTATCCTTCAAATGCAATACAGAGTGTGGAGCTTCATTTTTCTCTTCAAAATTCTCCACGGCAGGAGTCTGACTCGAAGTAACTATATCATCTGCTACTATTTCAAAGTATTTAGAATTCGAGTCTGCTGCCAGTTCAGAAGCTTGTTCATTTATTTCTTCAATTTTATGTGAATCTGGATCACGACTTCCTTCCTGTCGTGACTCAATTGCATTTTCTTCCAGTTCGTCTTTGCCGAGTTGGACATCTAATTGGGGAGTGTCATCCTCGTTGGGCTCTTCAAATATTCTTGGATTTTCAGATGATCTTGGCTTACTTTCTAACACTTTCACATTATTTTCCTCTCCTGAGCTAGCAGTTGTTTCTGATCTTTTGTATTCCATGTCCTCAGGAAGCAGCGGAGCGGATGTTGTTTGATACTGCTCTTCTGATTTTTTGACATGCATGGCCTCAGGAGAAGCAGTTAAATCATGTTTAACGATTTCGATGTCTTCTGAAGACTTGGAAGTGGATTCACATGCTTCTTTCTTTTCTCCAATTTCGTCTGAAGTTTGAGCGGCCTCCTCATGCATCTCATTAGGATCTTCATCAGTCATTTTTACCACCTGAATTGTTCTTTCTTCTACATTCTCAACTGTGGCTTCAGTTCCAGGCCCCTCCTCTTGGGAAGGAAGTGGTGAAGAAGCTATCTGGTGATATGATATTTGTTCTTGGAGATTCTCATCAGCAAGGACTTCTTTTGTGGCAATTTCTTCAATATCTTCAGATGTAGGCACTGTTTCAGACAATTCTTTGATTTCTTCTTCAATATCACCTGTGAGCGGACCTTTCTTATCAGTACCTTTCAGTTCATTTACTGTATCAAGTAGATGTTTGCTTCCATCAGCATGTTTTGGGACAACATTATCATTCGTCAGACTCTCAGGATCATCAGCTGAAATTTGAGAAGCCAAGTGAGAAGAGCTGTTTTCAAGTATCCTCGTGTCAATTATATTTTGCTGAATTCTCTCGGAGTCAAATGTGTCTGCTTTGATCTCATCAGAGGTAATATTGGATATGTGTACTATCTTGTCATCTATTTGAGCTACCTCAGAGCCACTTGCTGGCTTTACCTCTGCTGCGTCTGCCACATTAATCTCTTTGGAACACCTATTTCCTTCATCTACTATCTTCTCCTTTATCAGCTCCTCTGGTTCTTCTGCCACAACGGTCACACTACCTATAGGCTTCTTGCTAACTTCATTTTCTGCATTTTCTTCTTCCTCTCCTTTTATAGCTGATTTTTCTTGTTCCAGGGGTGGCTGTACTTGAGAATTTAGATTCGTGATTTCTGTCTGCTCAGTTGAATCTTTGGCTACAGGATCTTCAGTGAATGCCCGGCTGGATTCTTTCACCTGCTAAGTTATGATGATTGAAATCCATTATTCACTTAAGAAATTATATTTATCACAATGAGAATTTGAAGCTGACCTCATCAATTGTGTCATCCACGGCAGATTCACTTTGAAGTTCCTTTTTGTTATTAGATTCTACTAAGGTATGCTTAAGGGTTTCATCACCATCAGTTTCCTCAACATCTTCCTTCACCTGATAATAATATTGACTGTCAAAGAATTGAGCCAAGAAGATGATTGGTGAAGTTTTTTTATGCTTGATAGTTAGTCTGACCTGTTCTACTGAAATGACAGCCTTTGTTGTCTCATCTGTATTCTGCAATTTTATCGAACTAACTTCAGCTTCCAGTTCTGGTTCTGCCATCTCTTCTGTTTGAGATTCTTGGAATCTCTTTTCAATGGAATCCAAACACTGGCTTTGATTTTCACTATTGATTTCCTCAATGGTATTGGGTTTGACTTCATAGGTTGATATATTGCTTTGATCTGATTTATCTGTTTCACCGACACTTTCAAGCTTCTCACTGGATTCAACAGATCCAAGATTCTGTAAAAATAATAAAGAAATGTTGATACTTTATTCAAATCAGAGTGATATTTGTTAGTTTGGGATATATCAGAATCCAATAGTGAAGAAGCTTTACCGTCTGAGATAGGATATGAGCGGAGAGGGTCAAGGAAAATGAACCGTAGGTTATAATTAGTGGGGTAGGAGATGCCACAATAGTGCCTATTTCCACTTTTCCAGTTTCTAACTGCACCTAAGTTTTGATTCATCATTTTTAAGTTTTTACTGCTATTTAGTTTCAAGAGACTTGCCAAAATTACTGGCATAATTGTACCTTTTTGGCATCTACTTTTGATAAAGCAATCCCCAATCACATCAGTGAATGGGTTTGGCCTTTATTCTAACTCATTTTCTTCTATTATTGAAAGGCAAGTATATTGTTCATACCTCTTCTGTTTGTCCATGACATTTTATGTGATCAGCAGCCTCAACTTCCTGTTTCTGGTTTCCTTTTTCAATTTCTCTATCTCCTTTCTCTGGTGCAGCACCTTCTTGTAAGGTCACTTCGGATATGTTCAAAGGATTCTCTTCTTCCAGGATGGTTATTTTCCTACCTGCACTAGTTGGTTCAATAGATTCCAAGGAAGCAACTGGTAAAGATGATTCCATATAATCCAATTTTTTTGATTTTGCACTCTCTCCCTCAATTACTAGGTTCCTTGTTTCTTCCACATATGTCAGTTCTGTTTCTTCTTGCTTCAAGGTGTGCACTTCAGTTTGTAAGTCATGATGCTCTTGCACATTCTCAGACTGGTAATACTGGACCTTTTCTGTTGTTCTCTCGATTCCGGTATCCAAAGACCCCAATGTAGCTACCTCTTGTGTATTTACGGTCTTATCTTCATCCCTCGTAGAAGCTGTTGATTGTGGAACCAAGGGATTTACTTCATTATCATATGCATTTTGATCAATTTCTAGATTCTCATCTATTCTCTCAATTGCTTCACTTTTCTCAGATTCTTTTGCATCTAATGTGCTGCATGGAGGTGTTTCAGCTGCGACCAACTCCTTCTCAGTCTCTCTCCCTGCCAGTGTAGCGTCATTTGATACTTCATGTCTTGATTCTTCTTCAGTTTCATTTGTAACTACCAAAATTGGTGAGTCATTTTTCTCAACCAAGCCGGAGAAATTTTCTGGCTTGACATCAATGTCCCCACCCATCAGTGTAGTTTCTTTTGTGTCTCTTATAATTGGTTCCTTCGTATCAGAAGTTGGAAGTTCCGGTCCTGTGGGGCTCCTTTCTTCTGTTAAGTCTCTCACAGACTCACAGCTGCACTCATGAGCTTCAGGTTGTACTTTCCCTGAGAGTTCTTTGCTGTCAGATTTTGGGATGGAAACGCTAATTTGACTTTCACTGGTTTCTTTTGACAGTGTTAAGTCTTCAGATGCTTCTGCAGAATGGAGACCACTACTACGTTCTTTGTCTGTCAATAATTCAGATACTGTTGCTTCAACAGAAGCCGTTGTTTCTGAATTCAGTTCTTTGACCTGTTAAAAAACGTGAAACTACACTTAAGGGCTAGTGAAGTGCAGCTAAAATAGAAATGTATGAACCAGATAGGACGCTGACCTCTTCTTTTAGCTCCATTGCATCATTTTCAAATTCCTTTTCTTTCTGCAGAGGATTCTCACCATGTTTTTCTTGTGAAATCTCCAACTTCTCGCTCTCATGGATGATCTGTTTCACATTGACCTCATCAATTGTACAAATAACCTCTTGTTCCTATGTGAAAGGATGCCATGTTACTTAGATAACAAAGTTTGTACTGGTTCCAATATCAATTCTTAGAGCGAATTTCCAAATTACCTCTTGTTTTGGCATCATTAACTTGACATCATCTTCAGTTACAATTTCTCTACTTTGTTCTATGATCCGCTTATTCAGTTTGTTTGCCTCATTCTCTGGATCCTTAGCTGCACGGATTTTGTCAGGTTCTTCAAGTATCTGTAAATGAGAGAGAAGTTTACATGTTAAATCTGATTTGAGCATCAACTGTGAGCAGCATTGAATATCATGCCAACCTCCTCTTTGGATTTCCCTTCTGCTTCGTCTGGTCTGCAGCTTAAGGCTATATCTTCAGTGCTCAATCGTGAAATATTTGTTCCAGTGTGTTCTTCCATTAAAGTCTGTGTTTCAGAGTCCTTGATAAAATCAGCACTCTTCTCACTTCCATGTTTCTGCACAGCGTGTAAAGTTTGTATTTTGTTAAGAGTAACAATGAACTTCATAAATAAAATGAGATGGGCTAATTTTTATGTGTTCAAGGGTATACCTCTTTGGTTTCTTCATCCTTTGTTTCTTCTTCTACTTTTTCTGTGGAGTCTGCTCCATATGCATTTTCAAGTTTCTCTACTTCGGTTTCACTTGTTATTGGTTGTTCATCCACAGTACTTCTGTCATTAGATGTTTCCTCAACTACTTGGGCCACCTGCATCATTTACAAATATCATTAATTCTAGTTTTCCTTAAGAGACAACTTGTCAGTTTAGAGGAAACTGAAAATCAAAATTTTGATATCTTGAGCATTCTTATCCTGTGATCACCTCTTTCACTGCCACTCTTTCAACCTTGATCTCATTGGTGTCTTTGGCCCCTTCATCTTTCTTTTCTTCTATATTCAGAATGCATAAAGGGTCATGAGTTTCCTTTTCATTTGAAATTGGAGCTTCATTTCCCAAGACTTGTGATGCAGAAATTTCAATTTCTTCTGGTTCGTTCTTTTGTAAATCCTGTTCCCCATAATTTGTTGTCTCCTCGCTGTTCTGATTGGCGTCCTCTTTCACTGCTACTCTTTCTACTTCAGTTTCATCTGTAACCTTCATACCTACTTCTTTCTTTTCTTCAACATTCTGAATGTCTTCAGTCTCATCAGTAGTCTTTTCATTTGATAGTGGTGCTCCATTTTCGATGGCAGAAGAAATTCCTGAGTTCTTAAAATCTTCAACTTCGTTCTTTTCCAACTCAACATGCCCTTCACTTTCTGTTGCCTCCTCTCGTTTCTGATTGGCCTCTTCTTCTTCTTTAACATTCTGAATGTATTCAGTCTCATCAATAGTCTTTTCATTTGAAATTGGTGCTTCATTTATGACGACCGAGGGGATCCCTGTGTTCCCAATTTCTTCTACTTCATTCTTTGCCAATTCCACTTGTGCTTCACATTCTGTTGTCTCCTCGCTGTTCCGATTGGCCTTCTCTTTCACTGCCACTCTTTCTGCTTTGGTCTCATCTTTGATCCCTTCTTTCTTTTCTTGCATAGTATTTTCAACATTCTGAATGTCTTCATTCTCATCAATAGTCATCTCACTTGAAATCATTGCTTCATTTTCGATAGTCAAGGGAACTCCTGTGCTCTCAATTTCTTCTACTCCGTTCTTTCCCAACTTGACTTCTGCTTCATATTGTGCTGTCTCCTCATTGTTCTGATTGGCCTCCTTCATTGCAACACTTTCTACTTCGGTCCCATCAGTATCCTTGAACCCTTCTTTCCCTTCTTCCACTGTATTTTCTTCATCATTCTGAATTTCTTCGGCATCATCTGTAGCCTTTTCATTTGAAGCTGACGCCTCATTGTCAACAGCCATCAGAATTGCTGAGTTTTCAACTTCTTCTGGTTCATTATTTTCTTCGCATTTTGCTATCTCCTTGCTGTTCTGATTAGCTTCCTCTAGCCGGATACTGCTAACATTGCCTTCAACAGCTTGGACGGTCGATACATATTCTTCTTTTTTCTTTCCTGAAGAAGCTTCTGATCTAGCCATGTTTTTACTCTTGTCCTGCACGATTTCTGTTTCTTCAACCAGTGAGGTTGCCAAAGTTGAGTTGAGGCTTTCATCATTGTGATTTGTCTCGCTTGCACTACTCTGACCAGTTCCAGCATTCTCGGACTCGTCAACATTCTGGAAAAGACAGGTCCATCAATTCCCAACAAAAGTTAAATTGTCTAAAATTTACATGAGGCCTAGATGACGTGAACTATGAACTGCATATCTGAAATAATAACCTCTTTGTGTGAAATCTGTGCATTTGTTTCACTAGTCTGGAAGTTATTGACCATCTCTTCTTTGGTAGATTCCAGTGAAAGAGATTTAATGTTGCTCTCATCAGCTAATTGGCCATCAGTGTCCTTTACTTTTCGCATTTCTGCCTCCGCATTCTCTTCAGGTCCATCAGCCTTCTCTCCTCTTCTGTCACTAGATGTTTCCTCAACTACTTGGGCCACCTGCATCATTAACAAATATCGTTAATTCTAGTTTTCCTTAAAGAGACATCTTATCAGTTTGGAGGAAACTGGAAATCAAAATTTCGTTATCTTGAACATTCTTATCCTGTGATCACCTCTTTCACTGCCACTCTTTCAACCTTGATCTCATTGGTGTCTTTGGCCCCTTCTTTCTTTTCTTCTATATTCAGAATGCCTAAAGCGTCATCAGTTTTCTTTTCATTTGAAATTGGAGCTTCATTTCCCAAGGCCTGTAATGCAGAATTTTCAATTTCTTCTGGTTCATTCTTCTGCAAATCCTGTAACGCATGTTCCCCATATTTTGTTGTCTCCTCGCTGTTCTGATTGGCGTCCTCTGTCACTGCCACCCTTTCTACTTCAGTTTCATCGGTAACCATCATCCCTATTTCTTTCTTTTCTTCAACATTCTGAGTGTCTTCAGTCTCATCAATAGTATTTTTATTTGATAGCAGTGCTTCATTTTCGATGGCAGAAGGAATTCCTGAGTTCTCAAAATCTTCTGCTTCATTCCTTTTCAACTCCACAAATGTTTTGCTTTCTGTTGCCTCCTCTCTATTCTGATTGGCCTCCTCTTCTTCTTTAACATTCTGAATGTATTCAGTCTCATCAATAGGCTTCTCATCTGAAATTGGTGCTTCATTTTCAATGGCCAAAGGATTTCCAGAGTTTTCAAATTCTGCTGCTGCATTTTTTTCAAACTCCACATGCGATTCACTTTCTGACGCCTCCTCTCTATTATGAGCAGCCTCCTTGTCTTCTCTAACGTTCTGAATGTATTCAATCTCGTCAATAGCATTCTCATTTGAAATTGGTGCTTCATTTTCGATGGCTGAATGAATTCCTGAGTTTTCAAATTCTTCTGCTTCATTCTTTTCCGGCTTCGCATGTTCTTCACCTTCTGTTATCTCCTTCCTATTCTGATTGGCCTCCTCATCTTCTTTAACATTTTGAATGTATTCAGTCTCATCAATAGTCATCTCATTTGAAACTGTTGCATCATTTTCAATGGCCAAAGGAATTCCTGAGTTTTCAAATTCTGCTGTTTCATCCCTTTCCAATTCAACATGCCCTTCACTTTCTGTTGCCTTCTCTCTACTCTGATTGGCCTCCTCTTCTGCTTTAAGATTCTGAATATATTCAGTCTCATCAATAGTCTTCTCATCTGAAATTGGTGGTTCATTTTCAATGGCCAAAGGAATTCCTGAGTTTTCAAATTCTACTGTTTCATCCTTTTCCAGCTCAACATGCCCTTCACTTTCTGTTGCCTCCTCTCTTTTCTGATTGACCTCCTCTTCTTCTTTAACATTTTGAATGTATTCAGTCTTATAAATTGTCTTTTCATTTGAAATTGTTGCTTCATTTACGATGACTGAGGGGATCCCTGAGTTTCCAATTTCTTTTACTTCATTCTTTGCCAACTCCACTTGTGCTTCACATTCTGTTGTCTCCTCACTGTTCAGATTGGCCTTCTCTTTCACCGCCACTTTTTCTGCTTCGGTCTCATCTTTGATCCCTTCTTTCTTTTCTTGCATAGTATTTTCTTCATCATTCTGAATGTCTACATTCTCATCAATAGTCTCCTCACTCGAAGTCAGTGCTTCAGTTTCAATGGTCAAGGGAACTCCTGAGCTATCAATTTCTTCTACTTCGTTCTTTCCCAACTTGACTTCTGCTTCATATTCTGTTGTCTCATTGTTCTGATTGGCCTCCATTGCAACACTTTCTACTTTGGTCCCATCAGTATCCTTGATCCCTTCTTTCCCCTCTTCCACTGTATTTTCTTCAACATTCTGAATTTCTTCGGCATCATCTGTATCCTTTTCATTTGAAGCTAATGCCTCATTGTCAACAGCCATCAGAATTGCTGTGTTTTCAACTTCTTCTGGTTCATTATTTTCTTCACATTTTGTTGTCTCCTTGCTGTTCTGATTAGCTTCCTCTAGCTGGACACTGCTAACATTGCCTTCAACAGCTTGGACGGTAGATACATTCTCTTCTTTTTTCTCTCCCAAAGAAGCTTCTGATCTAGCTATGTTTTTACGCTTGTCCTGCACGATTTCTGTTTCTTCAACCAGTGAGGTTGCTAGAGTTGAGTTGAGGCCTTCACCATCGTGATTTGTCTCACTTGCACTACTCTGACCAGTTCCAACATTCTCGGACTCTTCATCATTCTGGAAAAGACAGGTCCATCAATTCCCAACAAAAGTTAAATTGTCTAAAATTTACGTGAGGCCTAGATAACGAGAACTATGAACTGCAAATCTGAAATTATAACCTCTTTGTTTGAAATCTGTGCATTTGTTTCACTAGTCTGGAAGTTATTGACCATCTCTTCTTTGTCAGGTTCCTGTGAAAGATATTTAATGTTGCTCATATCAGCTAATTGGCCATCAGTGTCCTTTACGTTTGGCATTTCTGCCTCTGCACTCTCTTCAGGTCCGTCAGCCTTCTCTCCTTTAGGTTTATAGGCAGTTTCATCACATTTATCCGCCTTTGAGTCTGGAAATAACGCCTTGTTTGACCTTTCAATACTTTCTCCAGGCTCATAATTCTGCAATTTTTCTTCCACCTCTTCTTCATGTTTCAATGCCTCCTTAATCTCCTCCTGAACCTCTGGTGGCTCGCTATTGCTTTCATTGTCATTCACTTTAATTTCTCGCTTCTCTTGTGCAACTTCTTCTCCGGTAGAACGTTCACCTTTCAGGCTTTCCTGATCGTTCACGACTGAGAATTGAAATGTCAGATTAACACTTTGATCAATTTCATTCACAATGCTACCATCTGTCTCTGAACCTTCATAATCCTGCTAAGAAGAACAATTTTTGCTGAAAAATCATGTATGTAGAAATTTAATGAGTGGAACACCAACATAACATTTACTTGCACACCTACCTTTCTGCTTAATTTCTCAGTATCAACGTCATCAATTTCGAAGTTCTTAGATGGACCTTCTTCAGCATATTCCTGTGAGGAGCCTTTGATAGTATCATCTCCCATTCTTTGTGATACAATATCTTGCTCGTCCAGAATTTCTGCCTTCCTTCCAGTGTTTCTCAAGCTCTCAATTACACTATCATCGGTTATTGTGTTCTGTTCATCAGTGGCCTCTCGACTGCCTATCATCTTTGGTCCATTATGCACCTGTAGCAATCAATGAGAGTCACACTCCATGTCCTATAAAGAAAGCTGGAAGAAGGAAAAAAAGTAGTATTCAACAGGAGTTCATAGTTGCATTAAAATCACACCTCATCACTTTTGACACCCGTTGTCTTGATAGTTTCTTCAACTTCAACTCTCAATGTTGATGCTGCTGCTTGCTGGAGGCTCTCTGCTTGAGAAATTTCTGCATCTGTACTGATGACTTCAATAGGAGGTACTTCCTCAGTGTTACTTCTTTCAATATGTTCACCTGCAGAAAGTGTTCTGTGGGCGTTACTACTTAAAATTTTACCCTTTTCATATATGATACAAGCAAAGATAGTATTAGATGTCCCTTAAGTATGCTCTGGTTCCTCCATATTTTCAAATCAGTTTTCAGAGCAAGTCCCAGAGCCAAAAGTACTCACTTGATTTTTCAATTTCTTGTGTCTTGTCTTCCACGTTCATCACAGAATCTTTACTCCCCAACTTTACCTCAGAGTCCGATTCAGCCACATTGTGCATATTTTCTGTTTGTGGGATCTTTCCTGTCCCTTCTGGTTCTAATTTGTTTTCATGAGCTTCTGATTCATTCTGAATATGCTTTTCTTCGACTTTGGATACTTTTTTTACTTCTTGGACTTGATTTTGAGAATGTATGTCACAGGCCTCTTCCAGTTTTGAATCTTCTACCAATTCTGCTTCTGGTTCCAATGAATTAGGTTTCTTTAAGTCATTAACGTTCTTGTCTCGTATTAAAACTTTGATTTCCTCATCCAATTCCCTTGGCGGTAAATTCTGCAACAAATCAATGAAACGGTTAGAGTTAAGCAATTAGGATACATGATAAAGTCAACGCAAATGTAGAAAATGAAACTGCGGAACCAGTAAAGGTCCAAGACTTGATGATTCTACCATTTCATTTTCTAGTTCATATTGCTCCTTGGAAAACTCTTCCCAATTTTCTTCGAGCTTTGAAGTTTCCTCTTTGTTGTGCTCCACAGAAGTTCTGATGTCTTCAGCGGATATCACAGTGTGCCCGCTGACACTATCAGCCAAGACAGTTTCTCCAAGGATTTCACTTTCTGGTGGATCATTCTTGAAATCATCATGTGAATCCGATTCCACTGAGACAATATTGACTGTGTCAGAGTTGTCTTCCTTCTGCGGATACATATGATCTCCTTGTGTGACAATAGGAGTTTCTATCTTCTGTTTCTCTTGCCTCTGATCTACTGCAACGTTCACATCCTTAATGTGCCTACTTGATTCTACTTTATTTTCCTCTTCCTCGTTGGATGTGATACCTGACAATTGTCCAAGCTTGTCTTCAACTTTGGACACAGTTTGTTGAGTACTTGAGAAGTCTGTTGCAGGGGAAATGGATGCTATGTCAAGTTCACACATCATGCCCTCTCTGATCTCGGAGCTTGCTTCTTTATCAATATCAACACCTGGAGTTGCTTCCTCTACTGAAGAAGTTTCTCCAACTGTAGAAAATGCGATGCCCTCTTTGTCATTTTCTGTTTTCCCAATTGGTATGATCGCAACAGGATCCTTCTCCTCCAGACAACACGTTTCCTTCTCTACTAGTCCATCAACAACTTTCCTTCCAATGATCTCTTCGCTGACTTTTGGTTCACTCCTGGCACTAGTGTCTCCACTTTCTTGTTCTGAGATAGACACTTTGAATGTTTCAGCTCCAGTTTCCAAGTTGTCTACCGTTGGATCAGGGGTGCGAATTGGGGCTTCTTTAAACTCACCCAATTTAGCTTCATGCCTGCTTAGCTCTTCATCGGCTGCACTTTCAGTATTCTCATCAATCATCTTTTCTACTTCTTCAGATATCTGCAGGCTGCTAATTTGTTTCTGAATATTTTCTTGTTTTTCTTCAGCTGAAGCCAGGCTATATATGTCTCCTCCATTTTCTTCGAATGCCTTCTCCTCCTTTGAAGTTTTATCCTCTTCAGCCCCAGACAATACTTTGGCACTCTCATCCTCTTGATAGCCAGTCCCTTTATCATCAACAATCTCAAAGTCCCTTTCATTACGTTCTGCTGTTTCTTCTCTCTCTTTCAAGGTTTCAATCTTGTCAGTTAGCATCTCCTCTTCAACCTCAGAAACTTCGTGTTTCTCATTCTCTTCCCCACTCTCTGGCCTGTCTTTTGCTGTTTGGGGTGAAAGGTCCAAATCCTGACAGGTTTCTTGACTATCAACCATGGCAAAAGAGGGTGATTTCAAAAAATTTTCACCCTCCAACACTTCCATGTTGGCTTTCAAATCGAGCTGTTTGGCTTCAACCCCGTCTTGATCCAATTCTTGCACCTTTTCCGACTTCATCAAATGATCACCAGTTTCAGGAGGGTGATTAATATCATGCGGGTTAAAGTTTACGTTCACCTCTTCCTTCTCCTGCAAGAGTAGGAAATGTACATGCTTATATTTACCTATTGAAGAACATCTGTCATAATCATCTGTGCAATATCAGACCTTACAGGCAAGATGCCTATTTATTTGCAAATGTAATTAGAGAAAATAACAATATATCTGTAGCATGGAGCACAAGGCAGCATTGTGAAGCTGAAGCTACGTAGAGATACCACTTCAGATTTCAGGAAGCGAGTTAAAGAAGTGTTTCGGATCTTAAGATGGAAACATGAAATCGAAGAGACTCCATCTAAAAGCTTCATTTGTATGCTGAAATAAGTGTAACCAAATTATGAAGCCATTCTGTGCTTAAGGTATCCCAGATGCATACCTTATATATATAGAATATACTAGTTCTTATCCAAACCAAGTGTGGAAACTCTCCTATTTTGAAAGTAAACATACACTATAACATGATCTATCCAGCTTGAAAATCTATTAGCAATGATTTATTTGGATTTCTGGGGTACTTCAGTTGACTAAAATTTTGATCTGTCATACGGAAAAATGCCTGCGGCGATCCAGATCAGGAGCCTTTGGTGCTTATTTTGATCAAATATAGCTTTTCCAGAGTTGCTCTACAACTAGTGACGGGACATCCGTGCATGTAAGAGACTTCATTTTGTGTACGTACAGACCATTCTCTCACAGGCAACGGTGGAATTTGACTGCAAACTCTTTTTGAATACCGACAAGAGATTTTCCCCACTCAAAAAGAAAACGCAAAAAGGTGTAAAAGCTTTTGCTAAGGAAATAACATTAAAGAAAAGGCTATGCTTTTAAGGTCTTCATGTAAAAAAGAGAAGAGTAGCATTTTCTTGATAGCTTCAGGAACAGGATGGAAAGAACACGTACGAGACTTAATCATAGAACATTAGTGTAAAGATTTCTGCAGGACTTGACAGGATTTATACGCTCACACACTCTTAATATTCCAAAGTAAAGGTTTCAAATTTATGCCACTGCTCTCGTCTTGCATATGATCACTCAAAGCCGTGGCTGTTTTCCTGGAAAAAGTTTCTGGCTGTTCTAATAACCAACGATCAAACTTCCTTGTTTAGATAGAAAAGAAAGGAAAAGCAGAGACTGGGTGTAAAGGAGGTGATCATGCGTACCTTAATATATACAGGTTCTGAAATATTAGCTTCCGTTGCCATTTCATTCAGAAATAGTACCGGACTTCTGTTCTCATCTTGATCCCAAGTCTGGGAATGAAGTTGAATGTGTAATTGAAGCTCTTGTTGCTGCAATTATCATAGGAGACTTTAAACTCTGTGAGGGTGGATCATTAGGTACCTGCAGTAATCTCTTGAAAGCTATATTGCTAAAGTAGGCTAGTAAGTGACAAAATGCAACATGTATAGGCTAATGTGTTGGTGAGTTGGCAAGATATATACTATGGTCCTACTTATTGACCAGTCACATGCTCTAATCCACAGATACAACCTTGGTGAAAATGCGCAGTCAAGGGATCTGTCACTTCTAGACTAGAATTCTTTGTAATAAACCCACCAGCCTGCCACATCTTTTAACAGTTTCTTTTTGTCAGAGAGCAATATAGATTGTCGTGCGGGGTTCTAACTGATTTGAATGATTTGCCTTGGATAGTTATGAGGATTCAAGGAAAGAGTATGTTGTCTTACTGTTCCTATTAGCTATGACCCCAGGTTTCAATTTACCAAGAATCTCGTCACACTTCTTATATCATATTTGGTTGCGTGAATAAATTTACATTCTTTCCATCTAATATCATTATTTCAGATATCTTGCCGGAAGGCCATTATTAAAAACTCAAAATGGCCTTCGTCAATAAAGGACGTTTCTGATTGTCACATGGAATGGTAAAAGCACAGCTAATGTTCAAAACAGAAGGGTCTGATTTCTGTTTGCATTTCAGAAAGGAAAGTTTGGTTTCAGTCAGTAAGGCCAAAACCATGATCATGGCTTGGTTTATACTACCATGAAGTGAAATTATGCAAGATCTTCCATGTTTAGTTTTCATGTTATCTTGGATTTTACGGTACCAAGTTGTTCAAATTCATAATTTTTTTCACCAGTGACATCTTCAGTTGGTGGAAGATGAGAATTGAAGGTTATTTTCTGATTAGTCATGAAGCAATGAGTGGTTAAATTCTTTTCTTGCCTATACAAATTACGTTCTGTTTTATATAATCATATCTGTAATGATAATGATGGCTTATATGGACTATCCCCAGCGAAAAACTAGTCCGTCTAAAGCAAAGGTGGAATCTTTCTGCACTAGACAACATCAAGCAACAGTTGGGCAGACCCACCCTGCCTGCCTGGCCCCACTATTAGGTGTCACTGTTAATTCATTCCATTAAATATCAACTTCCAGTTTAAGCATTAGATTAATGAGAATTGGTGAGTTTAGATGTGACAGATCCAACCAAACCTCTAATTGACCACATATGCCGAAAGATTATATATTATTCTATGTTGTGTTAGTTTATGCTCTTGCAGCCAATCAATTAGATGCAAATTAATGTATGACATTATTTTAAATTAATGAAAAAGCTTTATTTATCTTTTTATATTAATTTAATTGATATTTTATGTTTTAATACGAAAGATAAAATTTTTAAAATAATTACTGTGTAATCGAAATTATAGTGAAATCATAATTATAAGATTCAATTTATACTTAAATGTTATTCCTAAATATTTCTAGTTGTAGTTTCATCAAGACTGGATATTGTTAAAACGATAAAAACTAGCATATATCATGTTTCTTTCTTATAAAGAAAGTAATTAATCTCATAAATTAAACTATAGAGATACTTAAACTAATATGTGGGTGATTATTAGAGAATAAGTCACTGAATTAACCTAATTATGAAAATTTCGAATGAATATTACTTATGTGTTTATGGATTATCTCGTAATGATGATTGTATAATTGATCTCAGACTTGAGATTACCAAAGTATTTAGTATGAGAATTACCATGTTTTGATGCTACTTATGAATCGTCCTAGGACAATTCAGTCGGTATTAATTGGATATAGTATGAACCATATGTAGATAGTTGAGTAAGTCAATATAGGATTCGTCACTATAAAGTAATTATAGATGATATTCTACTGTTCTTGATTAGTAATGATTTATGAAATTCTCTGGTAGAGTGAATTGATATTTGAAAAAAGGTTTTCAAATTTCAATTATAAATCAATTATTAATTAGCAAAAATGAACATGATTGGATGATAAGAGTAAACACTGTATCTATACTCTGTCCAATTAGAATATTGAATGATGAAATGATTAAATTATACATTATAACCATGCACGAAGAGGTTAAATCAATCATTTTGACATTCCTTGTATTTGGATAATCATGACATGTTGCTAGACTTCAATCATGATTTATGATTATGAATTATTTAATTAGAGAATTAAAGATAAATTAAAATAAGTTTTAATTTATATAATTCTAATTATGAATTAGAATTAGAATTTATAATCATTGCCAATATATTAGAAACCTAATGGGTCAAACATCAAAGAGCAATTTATGAAAGAAAAATCAATTTAATTAAGTTGAACTTAATTATAAAGTTTGAGAAACTTTGGGAGTCAAATATGAGATAATTGATTTTATTAAAATTAAATTAATGTGAATTTGAATTTGAATTTGAATTTGAATTTAATTATAATTAAACAGATTTAATTTTAATAAAATATTGTTATGATTTTTTTATTAAAAGAGAAGAGCTTTTTAAAAACTAGCATTTTTTGTCTTCTTCCTCTAAAAGTAGTACCATCAGAAGTCAGACAATTGGACAGCTCGTAATTGACTCGGAAAAGTTTTCAAAGATTTTTCAACATAAAGCAAACAAGGTACAATTTTTAAATCGATTAGTGTTTTATTCAAGTTAAATCAATTATCGGGATCCGCAAAAAATGTTTGTTTTCTGCTGCACCCGTGATTCTATAACGGTTGGATTCTAACAGTGATATCAGAGCTTTCTTTAATTGTTAATCTTGAATTTGTTGCTTGATTATTGTTGATTTTGATATGAGTTGCTTCATTTTTTTGTCTTTACCCGAAGCTATTTCACAACTACGAAAATTGTTTCCTATTTGTGTATACTTTGTTCTGGAAATTGTTTCCACGAACGTATGTGATTTTTACAAAATTGTTTTCTGAAGCCCTATTGATTATGCACGATTGCATCCATTTGCATCTGGAATTTTCTTTTTTGCATTATACGATGCCTGCCTTGCGTTGTGATTGAAATCCTTAATTTTCTACCGCACCTATTTTTTGATTATGAAAACCTAATATTTACATCTGCGATGTTTATGTTTTTGTTGGGCTTCTGAAACCCATATATTGCTTGTTTTCTAGATGAACAAACCTTGCTTCTTCGATTTTGTGTGTTTATTTCCTTGTGTCTTCGATGACTCAGTGGGTCGCCTGCAACATCACGTGCGACGTCACAGATGGGTGCCGCACAATGCCACTAAATGGTGTCTGACGATGCTAGTGGGTTGCTTGCAGCATCGCATGCAACGCCACAGATGGGCGTTGCTCAATGCCATTAGATGGCGTGGCGACACACGTTGCTCGGGTGATTAAATGCCCATGGGTGATGCCACAAGTGACGCCATGGATGGTGTTGCATTGGTAGTCCGTGGACGGCAGACGATGGTAGATGCAGGTGGCGGCGATTAGGGAACCGTCAGTTAGAGACCCAATAGTTAAGGATGAAGCAGAAATGTGGGTTGATGGAGCAACGTGGGTGATAGTTGAGGCGATGTGGGAGCAGTTTCAGAAGCAGATGGATGCTTTTTACAGAAGATGATGGGCAAGTGTGGGACATGTACCCATCGTCCTCAAAGGTCGACCCCAAAAGACCTAACTAGTGTGTGTAGTCTCTTTTGACCGTGGGGTGTATGCAGTGCACGCTCCTCTCGTGTCCTCTTTTGGGGAGTGCAGGGCATGCGTCAGACACCCCCAACCCCTTTTATGTATTTTAAAATCCTAAATTTTCATTTAATTAATTTAATAAATATTAAATTAATTTCAACTCCTAATAAAATTGAAAAGTGTTTAACTAATTTTTGAAAATTGTTTTCAAAGGGAAATTTTATTAGGAAAAATTTTAGAATTTAATTTAAGATTTCAAGAGTTGAATTATTAAATTAATTTTTTATCAAATCAATAATTTGAATAAAGAAAAAGTTTTAA
>JANZLD010000008.1:12948548-12972389 GCA_026413575.1 Erythroxylum carthagenense | reverse complement strand
ATTAAATTAATTTTTTATCAAATCAATAATTTGAATAAAGAAAAAGTTTTAAATAATTTTTTTTCATAATTGGATTATGTTTGAAATTATAAATATAATGAGATTATATTATTTTATGAGATCGGAAATTTTTCAAATTTTGAATCCCTCAATAAAATATTAAGCACACATTTTAAACGTGATAGTTGTCTTCCATTATTTGAGAATAAAACCATAATTCTGTTTACTGTTTGGCTTGTTGAGTAAACTCAAGGTCACTTTAACATAAATATGTTATTATCTTAAATTAATGGGTTCTACTTAGTTAAAATTATATGATTTTGATGAGTAAACTCATAATCATATAAATTTAGAGGCATGGTTAGAAATAATATATTTGATATATTTTTAGTAAAAGTTATCACCTAACGGTTCTAAAAGACACATGAGATGTGATGGAAAAGTTGTTTTCTACTTAATTTATTTTTAGTTGGTTTGTTGAGCAAACTTAAGATCAATTAATTTTAAATAGGATCTTAGCCCGCTAAGAAATTATTTGATAATTTTTAGATATAATAGTGAGGGCTATTATTTTGAGGAAAATAGTAGAAGTAATCAAATATTTTAAAGTCCTTATTTTATTTGATTTTAGGATATAAACTAATATATGTAATGTTTTTTGGGTTATTGAATTTGATGATGAGTACGAACTTGACATTGAGGAACATCATGGATGCTAACAAGCTGACTAGACCTAACTTTTCGGACTAGCTACGAAACTTAAGAATAGTTCTTAGGCAAGAGAAGAAGTTGTACATTCTTGATACTCTTGTTTCATCAGAACCTTGTTTGGATGGAATTAATGAAGATCGGAGAAATATCAGCGTTATATTGATGGCGTTAAATAAGCTACGTGTTTAATGTTAGCTTGCATGTCTCATAAACTTCAGAGGCAGCATGAGAGCATGGATGCACCTACTATGATATTGCATCTTAAGGAGTTATTTGGTGCACAAAGTAGGGTGGAGAGATATCAAATCTCCAAGGCATTATTTCAATGCAAGATGACAGAATGATCTTTAGTCAACATTCATGTGTTGAAGATGATCGGGTATATAGAAAAATTGGCCCAATTAGGTTTTGTCATAGACCACAAGTTAAGCGCTAATCTGGTGCTACAGTCTCTAAGTTCGAGCTTTTCACAATTCGTTATGAACTTCAACATGAATCAGAAGGACATGACACTACCTGATTTGTTGAACATGTTTAAAACTACATAATGGTGTCTTAAGAAGGAACCCAGTTCTGTGCTTGTTGTTAGTTCTTCTAAAAGCAAGAAAAAAGACTTTAAGAAGAATAATATCAAAAAACAGAAGGCTTCTACTCATGTAGTAAAATCCAAAGGAGGTGTCAAGAAGATGAGTAATGGCAAGGGCATATGTTTTCATTATTAAGTCAGCGAACATTAGAAGAGGAGCTGCCCATCTTATTTTGCTAGCCTGAAAGATAAAAGGCTTAAGGAAATTGTCTCTTCAGGTATGTTTATGATTGAGATCAATCTTTCTACTTTTATTCCACATTATTGGGTATTAGATACTGGTTGTGGTTCTTACTGATGTAATAACATGCAGATGTTCACAAGAAGTAGATCATTGAAGAAAGATTAAGTGGACCTGCGAGTTGACAATAGAGCAAGAGTTGTTGCATTAGCTATAGGAACTCGTAGTTTAGCTTTGCGTTCTAACCTTATATTAGAACTTAGTAATTGTTATTTTGTTCATGTTATTACAAGAAACATCATTTCTATTTCTTATTTGGATTTGAATGGATTTGTCTTTATAATTAAGAATAACATTTGTTCTTTTTATAAAGATGATGTTTATTATGGATTTGGATTGCTTACAAATGGTTTGTATGATTTAGATCTTGAAAGGTCAATTCTTAACATAAATAGTAAGAAAAGAAAATTAAGTAAACAAACTCCATCTTATTTATGACATTGTAGATTAGGTCATATCAAAGAAACTAGAATCACAAAATTGCATAAAGAAAGATATTTGGATCCTTTTGATTATGAATCATATGAAATTTGTTAATCTTTTTTGTTGGGAAAGATGACTAACTACCCTTTAAGGGAAAGGGACAATGTGCTAGTGAGTTACTAGAATTAATATATTCAGATGTATGTAGACCTATGTCCACAAATGCTAAAGGTGGATACTTATATTTCATTACATTCACAGATAACCATTATAGATATGGTTATGTGTACTTGATGAAACAAAGTTTGAATCATTTGAAAAGTTCAAAGAATTTAGACTAGAGGTAGAGAAACAAACTGGCAAAAGTATTAAGAAACTTAGATCAAATCGAGATAATGAATACTTAGACCACTAGTTTCTTGGTTACTTAAAAGAGATATTCTATCACAATGGTCTCCTCCTGCAACTTCATAACATAATGGAGCTTCTGATAGGAGAAATATTACATTATTAGATATGATATGTTCCATTATGAGTCATGCAGTCCTTCCTATATCCTTTTGGGAATACGCAATTGAAACCGCAATATATCTTCTAAATAGAATTCCATCTAAATCAATTGATAAGACACCATATGAGATATGGATTGGTAGAAGACCTGAATTATCGCACTTAAATACTTGGGATGTGAAGCATGTTATATTTGATAAGCTTCAAGCTAAATGAGATAAATGCATAGGATCTGAAAGAAAGTTTCAGTTATCAATTATATTATCTTATTGAGCAAAAGGTGTTTATCTCAAGACATGCTACATTCTTAAAAAGAGAATTTATCCTCAAAGAAAGTAGTGTGAGTGAGGTTGAACTTAGAGAAATTCAAGAACCACAAATTCACATCGGCATGGAACAAGAACTTCAAGTTGATACATATGATGTACAGCCAAGAGATCAAGAGACACATAGTTTGTGACGAACTAGTAGGATAAGTCGTCCTCCTACTATAATAGATCTACATATTAAATATGGAAAGGATACTATTGAATCCCGTTTCTGGAGCCCAACTATCAGGAATATCATAAGACGTGAGCGTATTATCTTGTAGGGTTATTTTAATGAAGTCTCATTAGCCATCATCGGTTCATCTTCATTCTCATAAAATCTAAAAACAATCCTATTTGATCAATGGATATAGTGCTCCTCCAACCAATTCCCTCACTTTCTTTCCATTAATGTTTTTCAAATCAACATCAAAGGCTACCAATTTCTATGAAGAGATAGAGGAATGTGTTAAGAACCTATTGCTTCAATCATTTGGAGGTCGGATGACAAAGTTATGGACAAAAGAGTTGAACATGTTCAGGTTTGGGAAAACCTTGCAAGTCACGATCGAGACTTTCGAAAATTTTTGCAGAGTCACGATCGTGACTCTTCATTTTTCTTCTACTAGACTTGTTTGGAAAAATAGACATAACTTTCACTAGAGAGGTTAGATTAAGGTCATTTTAGGACAATTTTGAAGAGGACTTCGAGATCTACAATTTTTATGAAGACCTCGAAAAGAGATTTTTTCATCTAAAGTGTTAAAATCGTGAATTTTCGAAAATGTATAGTGTATGTCCGTTGGTTTACAACTCTACCTAACGGACATACATGTCGTGAAGGTCCATTTAACGGATCTAGTGTCTGCTTAACAAACATGGACTGGGTTGGGGACATTTTCAGACCCAAGAAGGTCCATTTAATGGACTTAAAGTTTGTCTAACGGATATAGGTGAGACAAAACTCCCTCCAAAGCATCCCCAATGGTTCCTACGTCCATTCTAACATCACTTTCACTCATAATCTTCCTAAATTCAGCTCTTTTAGTAAAATATCACTTCATATTAACTCAACTACCAAGTTTGTTTCATTAAGCTCTCTAATCTCTACTCAAAAAACTCATCACATACAAAAAATTCTCATCATTTACTATAGCTGGAACATTACTAACTTATAATGAATTTATCTCCCAACTTTGATATCCAAAAATTTCATGCTTTCTATCGTTGGAAAGCTAAAAAATAGCCTACGACTTCTAAGAAGACAACTTTGTCTAATATAGCCTAGATTAATACAATTTTTTGCCCAAAATCAGAACACACATTTTACCCTTATGAAAGCTTGAAAATGCAATGTACAAACTGGGAAAGTCGTGAGCAAAACACAATCATATTTCATTAATGAATCCATACAGAGTTTATACAAGCTTCACTTACATACCATCATACATATCACTAACTTAAAACAAAGTACATAAAGATGCTCAATGCTTGATACGCCTATAAAGCTATCTAAAGAGTCACTAACTTAGTACAAAAGATCTCTAACTATCTTGAAGTTTCCGATGCCTTGCAAGGTTCAACACTCGTCTTGTTCTACACCTAAAGAGTGAAAAACCATAGGTTAAGCTATAGAGCTCAGTGATTAATATATTTATAGTCATCGGTAATTAGTCACAAATTCAAGCATATGTATTTGTGTGTGTGTATATATATATATATCCAAAGCACTCTCAATTCTAATATATATATATATATATCCAGAAATTCAAGCACTCTCAATTTTAGTTCCAAAACTAAAAGTTAGGCATTTCATCACATAAAATGTATCATATATCCAACCATCTATGCATAACACTCAATTATTCATCATGTTCATAAATCAAATGCAATGCAAAACAAATGTCTCGAGGGTTCTATGGAAACAAACTGGAGAAACCGAAGTTTATACCATGAACGAAATGAGTATTTTTTTTGGAGTTCATATGCCACAAGCGAGAAGTCGAGAGAAGGCTATTGTCAACGTGCACGTGACGAACGAAATGGTTCCACTCTTGCCTAAACAAAAGCACATATTAATGCTCAATTCATTTTATCATATGCTCATGCTTTCATGTTTTTTCTTCTTTTCATTTATACAAAATGTTATAACCTCTTTTAAGGTATAACATAATCACAAAACATCATGCATTATCAAATCTTCACAACAATTCAAAAATCAAGAAATTTGCACATACACACACATAGGCAAGAATTTGCCCAATCACATAATAACTATAAATACATTACCCACCTAATTGGCTTGCAAAAAATCCAAGTCCAGCTTGCCTTTCCTCTTGCTCTTGGATAGGGTTATCTTGATTTTCTAAAACAAACCCTAATCCAAATTTAATAAAATTCATAAAGCTTCAAAATTCACAAAAGGGTACAAAAGCAAGCTTGAACTAACCTACCCATAGTTTGTCTAAGTTAGTAAAACCAAAGCCCTAGCTTAGAAACTCTAAAATCAAATGGTTCTCTTAAATCATCTTCTTCCAATACAAACCCTTCATTCTCAACATAAAACTCCTTTCTCTCTCTAACTCCTTCTCTAACAAAGCAAGAAGAAAAACTGAAGTTTACCTTGAACAAATCTTCTTCCCTCTTCTTCTCACGCATTTACCTTGAACAAATCTTCTTCCCTTTTCTTCCCACGCATTCTTTCTTCTTCCCTAGGTTCTCTCATGACTCTCTCCTTTTTCTCTTCTTTTATTTCACGTTTTCTTCTTCTCTCTTTGACTTCTCACTATTCTCTTATTCTCTTCAGTAATTCAAGACACATTTTATTCTTGTTTTTTCCATTTTGCCCTTCACTTATTTGGTTCTTCCAATTTTTACCCTCCTTCATTTATTTTATCTACTAACTCCTTAATTCTCTTAGACACCATATTAATTCTAACTTAATTCCAATCTTTCCATCTAATTTCTAATCTCTATTTATGCCTACTAAATTAATGACTCAATTCTAAAAAAAAAAAGAAACAAACAAATCATAAATAAATAATAAGTAATTTAGAAAAATTTCGGGATCCAACAATAGCGTATCACCCATACATGATGAGCCTACTACTTTTGGAGAAGCAATGTCAGACATCGATTTTTTAAAATGGAAAGAAACTATGAAATCCATGTACACTAACCAAATATGGACTTTGGTGGATGCACCTGAAGTTATAGTACTTATTGGGTGCAAATGGATTTTAAGAGAAAAACTGATATGGATGGAATTGTACATACGTACAAAGCAAAGTTGGTGGCAAAAGGTTATAGACAAAAACAAAGAGTTGATTTTGATGAAACTTTTTCGCCAGTGACAATGCTTAAATCCATAAGGATTTTATTGGCTATAGCAGCATTTCATGATTGTGAAATTTAGCAAATGGATGTCAAAACAACATTTCTCAATAGGAATTTGCAAGAAGATGTGTACATGAAACAATCTGAGGGTTTTGAATCCAAAGAATTTCCTGATCAAGTATGCAAGTTGCAAAGGTCCATTTATGGACTTAAGTAAGTTTCGCGGAGTTGGAATATCCATTTTGATAAAACAATCAAGGATTTTGATTTTATAAAAAATGTGGATGAATCTTGTGTTTATAAGAAGATAAGTGGGAGTGCAGTTGTTTTCTTAATGCTTTATGATATATTGCTTATTGGAAATGACATTTCAATGCTCTAGTATGTTAAGATATGGTTGTCAAACAACTTTTTCATGAAGGATATAGGAGAAGCAGCTTATATACTAGGTATAAAGATCCATCGAGATGGATAAAAAAGGTTGTTTGGATTATCTCAATTCACGTTCATAGATAAAATGCTAAAAAGGTTTAGCATGGAGAATTCCAAGGGGGGATTCTTACAGTTATCACATAGGATTTCTCTCACAGATTATGTGTCCACATACACAAAAGGTGAGAGATAAAATGGATTGTATTCTATATGGTTCAGCAATTGGATCAATCATATATGCGATGCTATGTACTAGACTAGATGTTGCATATGCTTTGAGCATAAAAAGTAAATATCAAGCTAATCCCGGTGAGGGTCACTTGAGGGTTGTGAAAAACATCTTAAAGTACTTAAGAAGGACTAAAGATATTTTTCTGGTATATGGAGGAGCTGAATTGAGAGTTCAGGGTCATTCGAATGCTAGTTTTCAGTCTGATCAAGACGATAGTAGATCACAGTCAGGGTATATTTTTACTTTTTATGGTGGTGCGGTTAGTTAGAAGAGTTCCAAACAATCAACCATCACAAATTCAACGACCAAAGCATAGTACATTTTAGCGTCAGAGGTGGCAAAGGAAGCAGTTTTAATCAAGAAGTTCACTACTAAACTTGGAATAGTTCTTAGCATTGTTGAGCCCATAGTATTATATTGTGACAACAACAATGGTATTGCGCAAGCAAAGAAAACCAGGTCTCATCAACAGTCCAAACATGTACTCAAGAAGTTTCATTTGATCAGGGAGATAGTGGAGCGAAAAGACATAACATTTAAGCGAGTTCCCGCTGAAGAGAATCTAGCAGATCCTCTTACTAAGTCATTGTCTCAAAAGAGACATGATAGTCATATGAATAGATATAGTATTAGATTTATAGGGGATTGACTTTAGTGCAAGTAAGATATTGTTAGTTTATACCCTTGTAGCCAATCAATTGGATGCAAATTAATGTATGACATTATTTTGAATTAATGAAAAGGCTTTAGTTATCTTTATGTATTAATTTAATTAATATTTTATGTTTTAATACTAAATATAAAATATTTGGAATAATTACTGCATAATTAAAATTATGATGAGATCTTAATTATGAGATTACACTTAAGTGTTATTCCTAAATGTTTCTAGTTGTAGTTTCATCAAGACTGGATATTACTGAAACAGTAAAACTAGCACATATTTTGTTTCTTTCTTATGAAGAAAGTAATTGATCTCATAAATTAAAGTATATAGATGCTTAAACTAATGTGTAGGTGATTATTAAAGAATAAGTCACTTAACTGACCCGATTATGAGAATTCTGAATGGAATATTACTTATGTGTCTATGGATTATCTCATAATGATAGTTGTCTAATTGATCCTCAAACTTGAGATTATCAAGGTATCTAGTATGAGAATTACTTTGTTTTGATGCTACTTATGAATCGTCCTAGAATAATTCAGTTGGTAGTAATTGGATGCAGTATGAATCATATGTAGATAGTTGAGTAAGCTAATATAGGATTTGTCACTCTAAATTAATTAGAGAGAATATTCTACTATTCTTGATTAGTAATGATTTATGGAAGTCTCTGGCCAGAGTGAATTGATATTTGAAAATAAGTTTTTAAATTATAATCAATTACTAATTAACAAAAACGAAAATGATTGGATGATAAGAGTATACATTATATTCATACTCTGTCCAATTAGAATATTGAATGATGAAATGATTAAATTATACATTATAACCATGTATGGACAAGTTAAGTCAATCACTTTGGCATTTCTTATATTTGGGTAATCATGACATGTTGTTAGACATCAATCATGATTTATGATAATGAATTATTTAATTAGAGAATTAAAGATAAATTAAAAGATTTTTTAATTTATCTAATTCTAATTCTAATTTTAATTATGAATTATAATTTTAATTTATAATCATTGCCAATTTATTAGGAACCTAATAGGTCACATATCAAAGAGTAATTTGTAAAAGAAAAATCAATTTAATATGAGATATTTGATTTTATTAAAATTAAATTAATTATAATTAGAATTTGATTTTAATTATAATTAAAGAGATATAATTTTAATAAAAGACTGTTATGATTTTTCTATTTAAAAGGAAGAACTTTTTAAAAGCTAGAACTTTTTGTCTTCTTCTTCTAAAAGCAGTTTGAGAATTGCTCTGTGGATACTATTAAAAGCTGGATAATTGAACAGCTCGTGATTGAACAATCAGAAAAAGTTTCAAAAATTTTTCAATAGAAAGTGAACAAAGTATGATTTTTAAATCGAATTTTGTTTTATTCAAATTTAATCAATTATCGAGATTTGCTCGAAATTTGTAAAAAAAATAATTTATTTTCTGTTGTGCCCGTGATTCGATCACAGTTGAATTCTAAGTTATTATACCTTGGGACATAAGAGGCTAATTGACTCATCAAATAGCTTAAGAGAATAGGACAGTGTGCATAATCTCTTACGCTATGACTTAAGTATATATATATATATCAAATTAGCCGACGTAGACGGTGGCCAGTCACCAGTGGCGCACTAAAGTGATGTGGACGGTGGCAAAGAAGAGTCTAAAGAGGAATTGATGATGAAATCAGCCAGATGGTTTCCTATATGAACACATCAGCCGCCGTCCATGGAGGCCTAAAGGTCTAATTGTGTGGGCAAGAATACTGAATACATGTCATCTCACACTCAAGTGGATCCTTTTTTTTTCCCCCCCTTCATTACTCAGCCATTTTAGCTTCTTTAATTTTTTTTTCTTTCATATAGTTGAATGTTTAAAGTGGTATTAGAGGCCAAGAAAGCAATCTCACTCAAACAGACCAAAACAAAACATTATTGTCTTTCTTGGCCGCCCATATATGGGTAAATGGTGGGATTCGTATTTGGGTTTGCCTTTTAGTCACATTCCATAATTACAACCAGATGACATAAGAAGAATGTTCAAGTGCCGTAGCCTTTTCAACAAATTGATTAGGCATATACATTCTCAGGTTCCATGTCATCATATTATGATTTTGAGGCTTTAACATTTTTTTTAATAAAAAGGATTATTTATATTTTCTATTTTTCAATATTGCATTAAATAAATCTATTTAATAATATATAAATAAAGTTATGAATTAAGTTAAGAACTAGATAATTGAATTTGAAATATTCCTTTTTTTTCAAAGAGTTCATCTAGTACTATTTGACCACCCTACTCATGGGTTCATAACTCTGATCAAGCCCTTGAACTAATGTAACTTGGCACAAAAGCTATATTTAAAAGGAGTAGGTTGATCATTCTCAGGAGCAGCAACACTAAAAATAGGCAACAAATGGAAGTTAGAAGATTGGTTAGTCGTCACCTATAGGTCTAATGAATTGGATATGAAACTTTTACTCCAGAATTGTTGAACGGTAAGCGCAGGGGATTTGCAAATTAGCATCGTCCAAAAACATGCAAAGATGACAAAAGAAAGATAAAGATCAAGAATAGTGGTGGCTTGGATTGGCTAGGTTGGTGGGGTCACACCAGAAGAAGACAAGCATGCATAGGTCGATGACCTATGTGGAACCGTGTCAGCTCTGGTTTAGAACATGTTTCTTAATATATATATATAGCTATTAGCCGCCATTGGACCCAGCTAACAAACGTTGTTGAAATTTTTACTTTTTCACTTGAGAGAATTCTGGTACTCTGCCATGTTGGAACCAATTGGCCGTATGGTTGGCTGCTTTCGAGGCTTTGAATCCCCTTGGCAAGCAGCTCCATCAAAGACAGACCAAAATGGTATGATTAAGGGGATGAAACAAGCTTTACCTCACAATTATTAGTTTTACCCCAAAGTAAGCTTCTTTATTGGGATGATGAAAAGCGTAATAACACCACATGGGTTGGGTTTTTTTTGAAAATTTGAAGCCCAATCCTTGATTCTCTCCTTCACGTGTTCTTGCCTCAGGCTCAAAGGCCCAACTAAAGTAGTGTTACTAACGTGGATTTGGCTAAAATCAAAACAAAAGAAGTAAGAAACTTATAACATGATTTTGTAAACGATGGGTCAACTCACAAATAAATATACGGGAGGGAGAACACCACTTTATGCAACTTATAATGCAGCATATTTATCAAATTAAACCCCACGTGTTTTTATTTAATTTAGGAATGATAATAAGTTAGACCTAATTAAGCTGACTAGTCCCTAGGTAGCAAGCATAAGCTTAGGATTAACTTAGCCTGAACCCGCCTGACCTAAATTAGGACTCAACTGAAAATATTTTTTAAAATTTAAAATATTAAAACGACACCATTTTGATATTATTTATCGATCTTGGTTGATAGGCCTTATCCAAGGTCTTAAAATTTCAAAAGATAAGGCTAAGGTTCAGTCAACCCAAACTTTGACATGTTGACCTCGAGGTGGGTGAGCCTGATGCTGACCTATGTTTTATGGTTCGACTCATAAATAGTACTCGTAGAATAATGAACGTTAAACTGTGTGTGTTTATAAGACATCGAATTCGACAACATACAAGGTAAAAGGATATTTCAATTATTACAATTAGCCCTACTCCTACGCCATGGGATACCTAGGATTCTACTGAAAGGAAAGAAAAACGACGTCAGATTAGCATGTAAGTACTATATTAATCTGCCGGTGATTGTGGCCTGACTGACTGAGCAGGGAGCAGGGAGCAGGGAGCAGGGAGCATCATCAGTTCCCAGAAGCAAATAATAATGTCAAAGGGCAAAACCGGAAATTTATGGAAGACAGAACTATACGCGGTAAAAAGAGCCGTTGCCCATCGAAACCTTTAAATTTTTGGCGCCAAATTCCACCTTCACTTGGTTTTCGCTACCCGTAAAAAGCCGGGCAGGCAGCCGCCCCAATCCGCCTTACTTACTTGACTTTATAAACCCCCGCAAGCAATCACACTTTTGTAATATTTGTATATTATATAATAATAACTCTCTCTCTTGTATTATTTTCTTGCAAAAAATCACTCTTTTTCTATCACTTTCTCGGTTCATTTTCTCTTCATTTCCCCTAAAACATAAGGCATCCAAAGAGTCTTTTCCTCTCCTCTGTCCCTCTTTCTTTATCCCCTTGTTCTGATTCTTCAGTAAATATCCCATCTTTTCTCTCCTCGGTTTTGCTCTGTTTTTTCTCTGTTTCACTTCATTCTTTTACTGATTGGATATGGGGGTTTCAAACAAGTCACAGGTGGATTCCGGCTTGGACTCCGAAGCTAAAAAATGGGTAATCGCTGGAATCTCGATACGTACTTCGTTGAAGCCGATTAGCACGAGACCAAGAGTGAAAGAAAGTGACGATGGTTATGGTGGCGATGATACTGAGGAATGCTCAACTACACCGACTGCTAAAGAAGCAAGAATACCAGAAAGATTGCCGTGCCCGCCGGCTCCGAGGAAACGTCGCCCGTCACGATGTCACTATAATGGTGTTAGGGAGTTCTTTACACCACCTGACTTGGATACAGTGTTCCAGTGTTATGCTGAGAAAGCAAATTGAAAGCTTGAGATTAGTGTGGCCCCGTAGGCCACTAGTAGGAGAGGTTGAGTTAGAAAATAGAAATTAGGTGTTTAGTAGTTTTTTTTTTTTCTGGTTTCTTTAATATCAGCTTGTGTTCTTAGTTTGGCAAAAGTTAGGAGTGGAAGTTGTAAAAAGATATGCGATTTCATCAAATGACTATTTTAGTTTTGCTTTGCTTCTGTTGGGTTTGAGTTTTCTCTCTTACTGTGTTTTAAAATTTTTTTTGGCTTGAGAATGCGATGTTCTTGTTCTTGTAGAGACCTTGCAATGGATTGAAACTACCGACTGCATTTTATGTAATACTTCAGCTTGAAGGTTAATTGATTCTAGAGAAGTTTGTTACAATCCCCGTATTCTTGTCAACTTGGTCAGCTTAAGGATGAGAAGTTATGATTTGTGGTGGAGATTGTCACTTGTCATTTGCTGTCTATGTCAGAAGCTAGCAGTGGCCACTTAGAATCTTGTTGAGTCCCAGACCAGTGTATCTTCAAGTTATCTATGATTATTCTCTGCTACGATCATATTTAATATTTTATCAAAGCTTCTGTTCTCACCAACCATTTTTCGCTCAAAATAATTAGCGTGGCAGTGATGTTTTTGAACCAGAAGACTGAATTTGTTAGTTCAGTGTTTATAGTACCCGGCCAAAACCTCCAACCTTCTTCACCTTCCCTTGTGTTGTCTCACTTCTTGAAGCTCTGTTTACATTAAAAGAGAGCACACACGTGTACACTGTAAGAAGGTTTCCACTGATGGAGGGTATCAAGGAAAGCAGGCGAAAGTAAATCTTTTTCATGGCTCAGATGCTGCATGGATGGATGGAATGGTTCACACCCATTGCATTGACGGTGACCTCATGTCATGTAATCTTGTAGAGCCACTCCATTCCCACACCTCTCCTTTTGTGCTCTGCCAATTCCGTCCTTCATCCTTTCTCTCATGACCCACTTTAATGACCCACCTCACCTCCAACCTCAACTTGCTTCAGAGTCCTCTATGGTTAGAAGATGACAATACATAAATTGGCTTGCTAGGATCCTATGCGTACGTGGGAGCCGAGAAGGTTGTTTGGTTTCACTTTGAAGCACTTCATGACAAGGACTTTGTGAAAACGTCGCTGTTTTATGGATAAGATTTAAGGCATACTTATCTTCTACTAAACAGTCAATACATGTACTTGAAAGATTTGGGGGATTTGTTTTATGGAGGGGGGGTGGTTCCTTTTTTGTTGTTGTTGTTTTTTACTCCTTTTGCATATTAAAAACAGGGCAAAGGTTTCTAGGGATTAGAACGCTTTTAAGAAAGCATAACGATAAAGATGTGCTAAAAAATTCACGTTTTGCTTTGTTGGATCTTTGTTACGATCATTGTTGATGGTGTGAGGGATAAGGTTGTTCATTTTGTCTTCCCCTTCTTTAAAGAAAACACTTATTCTGATGCAAAATTAGACTTGGCATCTGTCACCTTAGAGGAAACAATTAATGTTCGAGCCCAAATCCTTCCTATGACTTCACCAACTGCTTAAAATTTACATGTTCTATGGTCTCTAACAATTTATAGAACAAAAATAGCTTCTTCTTGGATCCTAAAACTGTCACTAGTCTTGAGCAAGAGACATTAATTCCACCCTCTATACTCCTTAGGCGCTAAGACACCAATCCTTTTTAATAATAGAAACGCCTTTTGCAGTGACGTTAATGTTCATTGATAAATGCACAAATATTTTTTTTAGTTGCCCACGAGATATTCTAAAAAGGTCTCAATTATAAAAAGACACCTTTAAATCATCCATTCTTAGATTAATTCTTATTTCGAGCTAAATAGATTCTTTATGGGAGGTAAAGTTTTTATCTTATCTTTTAAATGGCTGCATATATAAGAGTAGTGTGAATTAACGATCTCACTTAAATCAGGAAAGCCTCTTATAAAAAATGCACAAATTTTTTACCAAGTTAAAGAGATGACATGACGTTGAAGAAATTGAATAAGTTGAGCCTGGTCTGGTTAGATTCATATTTCCATGTAAAATATCTGGTCAGGTTCAAAATTGAATGAGTTGAATATGACCCATTAGATGTTATATTCTTCTATTAAAAGATATGTCGAAAATCTGTTTCTCTGTATTCATAATATAATGTGTTTTTTTTTCTTAATAAAAAAAGTGGGGATCATAAAAATCACAACAATAACATTATCGAATTCTAATAAGTTCAGTAATATAAAACTTTACCCCTAATGAACAAGAAATTGAATCGATAAATAATTGCTCGCCTATTATTTTGAAATTAGGTTAATGCGCGT
This sequence comes from Erythroxylum carthagenense, assembly GCA_026413575.1. Taxonomy (NCBI): domain Eukaryota; kingdom Viridiplantae; phylum Streptophyta; class Magnoliopsida; order Malpighiales; family Erythroxylaceae; genus Erythroxylum; species Erythroxylum carthagenense. The sequence continues at coordinate 12,958,000 of JANZLD010000008.1, read as the reverse complement.
GAAAAAGGGCGTGAGGGATGTGACTCTCACTAGCAAACACAAAGCTTGGGACTTCTTTAATTACATGGACGCACTAAACAAGGCAGGCAGAAATAAATGGTGACCGATAAGATTGATACGTTTGTACACAAAAATTGAAAAAAGCACATGAATTAATGGAGGCCATTTAAAACATGCACACGTGGGCCTCCACCGTCAGTCACCAAGGTATCCTAAGTAATGATAATATATATACTTATCATATTGCAAAATAATAAAATAGTTGGTCAGCAACAAAAGTCAATTGGGGCAATCCAGAAAGGAACGAAATTCGATGATATAATGCGTGCGTGTTTTTCTTTCAACGCGGTTTTAGCTTGGCCAACTTTGGTGTCTGCCCGAAGCGAACTGCCCGTCAAATTCATTTTGGCGGGAAAGTTGAGCCCTAGTTTCTCAGAGTCGCACGGAACATTTTGGCGCCAAGGGGTCTGTGGTTAGCCCGAGAAATGCGGGCTTCCGACGGCTAAGATAAGATTCGAATGAGGTACGGGATCATCAGATACGTCATTTGGTCTCTCCTTCCTTCCCTTTCCCGAACCTTGGATAGTGGGACCCACGGAATCCTATGCTGGACCAACGGCATGGTCTCCTCTGTTCTGCGCTAAGGCCATTGGGCTTCAATTTTCGAAAGCCTGTGTTTTGGTTTGATGATGGTACAAAAAAAGAAGTGGCCTTGGCCCTCTAAGAGAACCCAAAAGAGAGTGTTTTGACGGTTGTTGGTGGATCAGCGGGCTACTCGTGAGTGATGTCAAAACCTCCAAATTGCGTTTCATGAACCTACACTCCACGTCTCTAGGAAAGGATATGAGACAAATCAACGAACAAACATGTTCTAAATGGTACCTTGTCCGCATAAACCAATGGTAGGTTGTCAGAAATTCAAGTTATCCTAATTCATGTTCTCCTAAGTCAATAAAGATAAATAATACGAATCAACAAAAATATAAATATTTAAAAGATGAATCAACAAACGTATAAATACTTAAAAAGTGAGACAATGATAGACATTAAACTATGACCAAATAAAACTCACAAGTGCTGATAAAAAAACAGTAAGATGTGTGAGTTGCATCCATATCAAGTAAATATAAGGTAAGGGAAGGTTTGTTGTTGCATTGTCAATACAACAACTAACAACAAAGCCAACATAAATAATTGATGTTGAATTTGCTAAAAGGTTACAAGTTGGAATCATAAAAACAGTTTATTTTATTTTAAAAAAAAATGCAAGAGAAAGGCTGCTGCGTATATTGATCACCCTCTCCAGCAAACTGAAATCCCGTGTACTAAATACATTGCCACTAACTTAACTGAGAAGTGGAAATATGTACATTCTTATTCATCCTGCAATAACACCCCTTTCTGTTTAACTTTTCAACCGGGACAAGAAATTTTGCCTTCTTGAATAATAAATTATGATTCATACATCAACCTCGATCAACTTATTGGATGCCCATATCCTTAAAGCTTCTGATATCTTGCTTTCCTCAACTTGCATGCGTCTCAATTGCGGCAGGTTGAAGACAATGAACTCTACAGCCTCAGCCTCAATCCTAGTACATTGCTTAATATCCACACTCACCAACCTCCTGCAGCTCTTCGAAATAGATAGAATTGTCGCGCTTGTAAGTCCTTTACACCCCCTCAAATTCAATTCACTCAAAGAAGCGCAAGAAATTAACATGGAAATTAACTCCTTATCAATCAAGCACTCGTTGAATGACAGGTCCAGTTTCCTTAATTGTTTCAAATTCTGTCCTAAAGTTGCAAGCAAACCAGATTCCCTCTCAACGACGTCGCAATTTATTAGTGCCAATTCTTCAAGGCCAGAACTTAAGGCAATTCCAACAGCCTTTAGCCCTTCACCAGTAACAAGGCAACAACTTTGCAGTCTAAGAGTTGAGAGACCCCTAAAATTTATTGCAGCAGCTGAGAGATGATCATTGTCAAGGTCTAGAGGTAAGCGAAGGTCGAGTTTCTGCAAATTACATCGACAGTTACTGATAAACTGAAGCAAACCCTCTCTACTGCCGCCATCATAAACCAGTAAAGAATTCAAAGAATCACATTTTTCAGCCAATTTTAACAAGACCGCATTAACAATGCTTCTGCAGGTTCTTAGCTCAACTTCTTGGAGACCCTCCAAGCACCTGATAAATGACAGAAATGACCCTCCATCACCAACACCTTCACAGCTCTTTAATTTCAATTTCTTGAGCTTTTTACAGCTCCTCCATAACCACCCGCATCCCAAGTCATCCCCTCGAATCCCAGATAAACAAAGACTCTCCAACCCTAATTCTGCGTCGGGCTCATCAACTAAAAACAAACCACATTCGCTATTGGCATTCAATTCATCCTCAACTTCACCGTTATTATTCATATAGATAGACAACTCCTTCAAACACGAAAAAGACACAACCCAGGTCAAAAACAGAGGCCTTGAAAGAGAGATAGTAAGAGAAGTGAGAAGAGTACATGAATTTGACAGAGAAAGCAGAGAGGAGCGAGCGACAGGACCTCCCAAGAACCTGAGGTGTGTAAGCTGGGAGCAAAACGAGGAAACCACACGGATAATACTTGTGTTGAAAATTGTGCGGCTGGTGGTTGCTTTCAAGGTGGGGTCAAAGGAGAGGAGGAGAGAAAGAGAGGAGAGAAAAGGGTAGTGAGAGAGAAGAGAGGAAAGGGAAGGAATTGTGGAATCTTCAGCTGTGAACCTTAGAGAAAGAGAGGTTTTTGAGGTTCGGTAGACGTAAAGCCATCGCTTTGAGACTAAACAAACCGATAAAGCTGATGAAGATGACGATGATTTCGAGGCCCTGGAGAAGATTTCCTGAAGCAGCTCATCACACAACATGCTATCCATCTCTTCTGCAGGCTCTTGACGGTGAACACAAGATAAAATTCTACTCTTGATTCTTCTTCTGCTTCTTCTTCCTCTGTATAGTTGGTATCAAATCATCGGCATGCTGTTGTTATCCGGCAGGAGAAAGTAGTTTCTCGGTGGGTTTTCTTTGAACTGTTGTGTTCAGCGACAACTAAGAAGATTCCGGAACTTGGAAGAGGCGGAGAAGCGAGAGAGAGAGAGAGGGGAGAGCTTTGTGTGGCAAGAAATGAAATGGCAAACATGGGAGAGGGGAGTTGGAACTTTGGAGACGCTTTTTTTCAACGCAGTTTAGAGACAGTGAAAGACACGCTCTCCCTTCACGCTTCCATCAACTAGGGAACGGTTTTTATAATGTTCTCTTATTAAAGAAAAGCAGTGAGGTGAAGCAAACAAATTGCTTTATACCCACAAAAAAAAGGAACATTACAGATTTGTATTATTCTCAATCTCAAAGCCTGTTAGAAGAAGACTACCTATTACTAATTGTCATTGTTGTTTATGTTTTCTTGATAAAAACATATGGTTTTTTTATGTTATATTTAAGGAAGTACGGACAGTTATGGAGAGGTGGATTAGGTGAGACGCTGCTGTGCCACGCTCTCCCTAAGGAGCAACCGTTCTTATAATATGGATCTTTTATTCCTCAATCGTATTCTCTTCAGGCGGTGCATAATTTTATTAAAGTCAGTGCTCTCTTTTTAGAGGCTACTTGAGCGTTATATTAATTTGGTTTTATTGGATTGAATTTGGCATAAAATAAGCTACATACTAACATTTATAATATCATCATCGACAACCCTTAAACATAGGGTATGAAAACATCTGATAATAAACAGGAGACCAGAAATTAGATGGCACAGATAAAAAGTATATCATCGATTCCTTGAGTTAAAATCTTTCGTCTAATTTTATGGTATCTTATTTTATCTCATAAATTTTAACTATTTATTTATATAGATTTTGTATAAATTTTACATAAATAAACGTAATATTCATATAAATAAATAGTTACGTAATAACATATCGTAATATTTGAAAGAACATTCCGATTTTCCAAGTTTCTGACCGGTACCGAATCTGATATTACTGGCACAGTACATGAATTGACATGATGCCCACAAAGAAATGGATGACCCATCAACCAAGGACTACTTCTTAATGGAGCTTTAGAGGGACCAAATGAATGCTTGTATGGATATAGTAGCTCTTTTCTTTTTGGTGGCCACGAATTGAATCCTGGTGGGGTCCCTCCAACTCTTATATAAAGCTTTATTTTTACTTTTTCTTCGTTCACAAATAATTTAGGAGCCTATAATTATAAGAAAGTATTTTTAAACTATTTATATTCAAATTAATTTATGTTTGAATCAAGTCAAATTTTAATTGATTATGTACATAAGAACAGTTCGAACCTACGAGTTCACTTAAATCAGAAGAGTCCTTTACCAACTTATTCATGCCATGCCATGAGATATTTAACAACGTTTCTGTGTCTGTTTCTGACTTCTGACAAGTGGATTGTAAATAAATAACGGTTAACCCTTTTAGTTTCAGTTTTTTTGTTTTTCGGGTTTCTCTGGCGACGGTTAAGTGACTGAGAAAGATCACAGAAATATGTATCGCTACAAATAACACGACAGCTGAATTTGGCCTTCTTTTCTTTCGTGAATGCCATCTCAGCTCTTTTTTGAACACAAAATCCTTTCAAACAATTGAGTGTTTACATCTTTCTAAAACATAAATATGCACGTATCCTTTAAAGTTATGCATGAACAACACGACATGGAATTCATCAAAATCTCCTGTCATTGTTAGGGAGTGCAAATGCTTTCATTACCATGCGAGTGTTAAAACATACATTTTCCCAACTGAATTCAGGACAAGTGGACAGCTATATAACCCCACAAACAGGATCTCCCATGCACCTCAAATTTCTCTCTCTCTATAATTACATCTTGTATCTCATAAAGGAAGATGATTCGAGATTACAAGTCCTCATCAGTCTCTTTCTGTTGCTTTAATTGGCCTTTAGCTTTTAATGAGGGACAAGCAAGAAAACAGTATCTCTCAAGTATAACAAAGCACATTTGTCCGGTCCTCTCTCCCTTTCTAATTCTTTCCTTGCCTTGTTATGTTCCTTTTGTTTCTCTTTCAACAGAAGGGAACATATGTACAGAACTAAATTACTTTCAAGTATGGTAAATGGTGCTCTTACAATGTACACGCTATACTGCGAGATACTAGCCAGTACAATATACCGCGGGTTACAGGCTCGTGAGGTGAAGTAGATAGTATGTCATTTCACTACAAGCTCGTGGGGTGAAGTAGATAGTATGTCATTCACTACAAGCTCATGAGGTGAGCCTCAAGTCATCCCAATTGCCATGCAAAGGCATGGTTTCCAGGGAAAATAAATTAACAACACAACCATCAAATAAATTGATTGAAAGAAAGCTATCTACAGAATATAAAAGCCTTAGATTATCTGTAATACACAGAATAAAACGGAAAAAAGAATGTCTTATCGAGAATGAAGTAAGATGTGCATGCATAGCACCCAACATGGAAGGTGGACCATACCTATGTAGATGTAAGTAGCACTATTCCACGTCCAAAGGGGTTCAACCCAATTCCAGAAGTCACTAATGCCAACACTTTTAAAACCTTCCACTACGCCTTTCGTTAAGAAAAATGCAGCCGGCGGAAATGCAATGAAAGCCAAAATCAGGTTACATATAATTCTCAAATAACTCTTCAAACTTGCGGCTCTGAAATCAAGTTTAAGAGGTTGAGCCATCAAGCACAGCGGAACAAGTAATAGTGCCCCAATTTCTGCAGTGGCAAAATTTACGACAGACATTAGAAGCAAACCAATGAAGACTGCAGAAATTGTCGCTGATTTTAGAATAGTCCATTCGCTGTTCTGAGGCGGAGATGCAAATGGAAAATCCAAGATCAAGTGTAAGATTATGAGGCTAAATATAGAAAACAAAATCCAAATAGCAGAGCACATTGTTGGGTTGTAATTAGGCAGTTGACAAACAAAATATGGCAGCAACGACACAATTGCACCCCATAAATGAACCACAAATACTTCTTTTGCAGAATAAAGCCATTTCCACGGTCTGAAAGTGACATTAAGATCATCAGCAATTGCAATTCGGGTAGATTCATGATTCTTTAATCTCCTATCCAGTTTGATGGCATCAGTATAAAGGGAAGCTGCAACTAGGGGAAGTGGTGCCACAAGAAGTGCAAAAGCAATCATGTAGACACCAACTGACACAAACTTGTTAGGAGATGTTAATAGGTACAGAAAAAATGACTGGTGAAACTTCTCCAGGAGATTGTTTACTGATCTTACAACTCCTTCAATTAACCTGCATTAAGTAACAGGATAACTGTCAGCAGATATGAGAGAGCATTCAAGCCTTCAAGTAATCTTAGTTAGAAAAAATAAGTCCACCCGTTTCTTGATTCACAAACAAAAGGAGACAAAGGAAGGGATCATTAACTTCCCCTAGACAACCATTTTTCACGCTATGAGCTAACACAAAAAGCCATTTCCACTCCCAACGCAACAAGAGCTAAGCAGAGCCAAACTTCTTAAGTTCAATGCACACATTCTCATTGGGGTTTGGCAAACTTATGGCATTGAATTAAAGATATTCACATAAAATCAAGTTAGGTCATTAAGAAAACATTATCTTGATAAGATATCATGTACACATAATGAGGCACTCGTAATAAATGCTTACCTCATCAGAAACATCTCGTATTTAAATGTGAAAAAGCTAATGGCAGTTCCTTCAGAATTACATCATTACAGTTACATGTTATTTATTTTAAAAATGGCAAGCTACGAAGGAAAGCAAAACAAATAAGAAACATGCACTAACCGGCCACTTTGCAGAAGAAACTCATTTTTTCTGGCTTTGTTGGAAGAAAATTTAGGCGAAATCTCTAAAGTAATGGCATCCACTTGGAAGTCTCGGAAAGCACCATGGGGACCTGTGGGAATGCCCCTTGCCTGATAACAAAAAGAGACAAAAGGATGCAAAGATCATTGACTTAGCAAAGATAACTTCCATTAATTCACTTGCTGATCAAAGTGAAATACCATGAAGTTATCAAAAATGAGGCAAGCACCTCATTAATAGAAACATGGGGATGGGGAAAGGGTGTTGGGTGGAGGAAAGATAGAGCTAAAACCTGGTAATATAATGAGCTAGCAAGTGTTGCTATGCCCTCAACATAATCTGCAGCAGGAATACCAAACTTCCATTCAGGATTTAAACTTCTTGCTAAATTCCCAACAATCTCAAATATGCTTCCCAACTTCTCCAGCCATTTAAACTTTAGTAGAGACCAAAACTTCTCAACCTTTACATGCAAGCCTTGCCTATGGACAGCTAAATAGTTTACAATGTTCACAAGGTCTAGGTTTGGCATCTGGCCGTTAGATGCTTCAGCATAGATAGTAAGAGTGTCCTCAAACTGATCATTTCTATCCGAAACCTTTATAACCATTGCAGCAGCCATAGTCCCAGCACGTATAAAATCATCAGATATCTTCCTTTGGGCAGCAAGGTTCTCTTCAAGTGCATTAAAATTGCTACCTTTGACACAAGTATCAGCATTTAGGCTGCCCAAACTGGTAAATGTGGGAGTATGATAATCTCTTAGCCAAGCTGCAACAGGGGCATATTCTCCATACTGCGAGTCCCCAATGAGCCAAACAATATCCTTGGCCAGCCAGGTCACTCGTGTGAGCAACGAGAATACCGCATATCCCATGCTCAAAGACAAATTATCCCCAAAACCATTCTTTTCAAAGTTGTAAGGTGTCACCAAGACTATAGCTTCCTTACCATCAGCCCGAGGTGCTCTTATTCTTCCAACAGTGCTGATGCCATAAAAGGAACAACTGAAGTTCTGTTGTCTTAATCCAGAATCGGGGCTAGAAAAGAAGTGCAGTGGTTGGAACTCATTTGGCTGAGAGTGGAACTTGTGAAAACAAACTTCGGCACCAAGGTCAGACATATAGTTGGCTACGAGCCTTCGCCTTTCACTGAAAGGAACATAGAAATGAACTAAGCACAACGTCGCATTCCCCTTTGACATGCAACGAGTTTTACAGTGAATAAAAGGTAAACCCAGTGACCTTACAATAGAAAAGAATCAAACTCGAAAAGGTATTAGACAACACTCTACTTGAACACAATCCCAACCAATACAAAGGTTAGCAATTGAGGAAGGACAAGACAGACAGTACGAGGCTGCACATAAGTATTGTGTGAATTAAGAGGAACGCAGAAGATTAAAACAAACTTCAACTAAAAAAAGTAAACATACAAGGCTGCCTGCTCCGCTTCCAAATTGATAGCACTCAAATCCTTGGCCAATCTATTGGCCTCCGAAATTTCATGACTAGATAACATACTACTGGCGGAACCTGCGGCAATAATTATTCAGATTTCAAAAGTGAGGAAACGAACGAGTAAGCAAAAGAAATGACTTAGGGGAAAGGGGCGCGGGAGAGAACTGACCTGGCATAAGAGCATTCTCGGAAATGTAGGTGGTTTTGGCGAGAACTGGGAGAAGCAATAGAGCCAGTACCCCCGCCGCACAACAAAGAATACTGCAATCCATTAACAAACAAAGCATTAGCAGGAGAAAGCAAATTAGGAATTTTGGAATAAATATAGGAGGAGAGAAAAGAGAGTACCTAACGACGATACTGTGCGAGATGAGTAAGATCCCGATGCGAACTATAGGTCTAGGCTTGGGTTTCCGGGTCTCCGACTCCGGGGACGTTTCGGCCATATTTGAATCGTGTGAAGAGTAGACAAGTGAAGAAGGAGAAAAACGGAGGTGGTGACTGAATAATTATTACTATATGAGTTCGGATCGAGCTTGGACTCTGAGAAGTCCAAATAAGAGCATTGTTAAAAAGTGATCATATATATGTACGTCGGCTGGGTAAAATGGGCCCAACCCCTTAGGTGGATGAAGTTTCAAATTTTAAATTATATTTAAATTTTAAAAAGCAACCTAAAATTTAATCTAAGGGTTGTTCGTTTCTGTTTTTTTTCTCCGTTTTTTGTTATCGTTTTTGTAAAAAGAAAAACAGATAAGTAAAACGTGTTTGACTAACTTTGTTGCGATTTTTTGTTTCTAAAAATAAAAAAATCACAACAGTTTTATAGAAACAAAAAAAACATCGTTTCTCTGAATTTTGACAACATGTTTTTTTTTACAAAAAAATCAGCATAACCCTAGTTTCTATCTCGAAATAATAATAATAATAAATTTATAATAATAATAATAAAATAATTAATTTGGTATAATAAAATTAATAATAAAAATTTTAATATTAATAGTATTAAAAATAGTAAGTAGAAAATTTATAACAATAATTAATAATAATATTATTATTATTAACAATAAATAATAATAATAATAATAATAATAATAATAATAATAATAATAATAATAATAATAATAAGTTTATTAGAAATCTCAA
>JANZLD010000008.1:12914858-12926163 GCA_026413575.1 Erythroxylum carthagenense | reverse complement strand
GGAAAATCATGAATGCATGTACCTATGAATACATGCATGTGCAGTAAACCTGTTCCTCTATGATTAGAGGCCAGTAGAATGCTCAGTCAATGAATGCAATGCAACCTATTAGTTTGTCCCAATTTACCAAAATGCCCTTGCTAACAGTAACGGGATGTTACAATAGTACTATTATTTACAAAAAGAAACATAAATAAATTATAAATAATATAATTACTCCACATTTGTCTAATAATTTCATCTCACTTTCAAGACATATCTCAAAGTTTTGCTGGAGTGATATTATACTCCACTTGAGAACTTGCATCTTCATTTTTACTTTCCTAGTTTGTTCTTCATTTTTAGCACAACTTTTAAATAATTCATCGCTTTGTCCATACATTCTAATATAGTTGTGTATAACACAACAAGCAATAGTGATGTAATTTTGTTTCTTCATATCATAACTCGACATGTTTTTAAGTATAGGAAATCTTGCTTTTATAACGCCAAAACATCTTTTAATAACATTTATTAATGAATAATGCCTGTAGTTAAACAATTTATGTGGACCTTGAGATCTTCCTTTGCCTCTATAATCTCACAAATGATATCTTTCACCTTGATATGGTGAAAGAAATCCAGGCATATTAGTGTAGCCCGAGTCAACCAAATATTACTTATCTAACATAGAAAGAACATAATATTAACAAAAAAATATTAAAAATGAATCATAATTACTATGTTTATTTAAAATAATATAATATCTTGTGGAGGCATAGAAACTTGATTCGCTAGATTTGTCACTGTTTCTAAAAGAACTCGAGAGTCATTTGCAGTATCTTCCCATCCAGCCATTACATATGTAAAATACATGTCAAATGAGCAACAACACATAATATTTTGGGTTGGATTAATTCTTTTGCCCCTATATGGTATTTGTTCATCGATTGGAATATGTGCATCAATATGCACACCATCAATTTCTCCTATACAATCATAAAAATTAATAAATATATTAAAATAATTTTTAATTATAAGGACATAATTAAAATAGTAATTAAATATATGAACGTACCTAAAAATATGGAAAGAATTTTGAATTATGTTGAATCTCATGAGGTGTATTAGTAAAAGATGGTAGAGTAATGACTCTTTTTGTAATGATTAACTACATATAAGACTTTTTGAAAGTACTTCGAAATTGTCTAGGTCGAATGTTGAAAGGGTTCTGCATTGACTCCAGTTGTCTCACTATGCTCTATAGTCATTAAGAAAATTGCTACTTGTTCCTCCACAGTCAAATGATCTGTTGTCTTTAAGTCTCCTAAACTCTTCAACTCATCATATAAGCTCAAAAAGATTATCTTTCTCATTCTTAAGTTTTCATAAATCTTTGTAGGATTCCCATTCAAAATTTCTAATATCCAATCATGATCTATTACAGCAGAAGTTCTATATGATTGCTTTTATAAATGAAAATATTTGTTCTCTCCCCCAGCTACAGAAATAATGATTACCTTCTTCCTTTCATTATCAAAATATGATTCGAAATTCATGTATCTACAGTGTCAACATTAAATAATTAATAAAATATTCAATCAAGTATATTTAATCAAATATAAAAAAATATTCATACAAAATATAAACTTAAAATTAAGTCAAATATTTATACAAAGCACAAACTTAAAATGTTCAAAATATAGACTAGTGCTTAATATAAAAGTGTTAAATCAATAAGAATTCGGTATGCAATAACATGAAAATATAACTAAAGCGATATAATCCAACCCAACTTCATTGTTTGTGTCATCTTCAAAAAAATATCCCTATAAAGTGCATAACCATGTAAAGCCTTCATAGTTTTTCCATATTACATACCTTCAACACCCAATTCATCTCAAGAATTTAGACATTCCATCATTATGATAGACTCTTGAGATATATTCTCTGCAATTGATGATGTTTCACTCAGTTTTTTCTCAAGTAAATCATTCTTCCTTCTTAATTGTTCACTAAGTATAAGTAAGGCTTCTTCTACAATGTTAGAATATATCTTCTTTGCCTTCTTGTTCTTTGGAGACTTCTTTCTCTTAGATGAAGAACTTTTATCTTGATATTCTTTTCTATTATACGAGTAATCTTCATCAATATCATTTCCCTGTTCCTCTTTTGTACTATTCGATGGAGATTTAGTTGATAGATGTACATGCACACCAGTTGCAGTAGTATCTCAAAAAATATGACACAAGTCTAAAAATTTCTTACATCATTTTTTCTAGAATATGCGAGCAATTTTATGTACCTATGATGATGGAAAAGATATATGAGAATGAATATTATATAATATGATATATTAATAATCAAAAGATATATTTGACCTTAAATAGGTTTTCGCAACATTCATTTGTAGTATTAACTTCACCAGTAAAAGAGTTATAACCGATCCCTGTTTCTTTGGGTAAGTTTTTGAAATTCTTCAATCTGGCCTTCAATCCATTATACTTATTCTTCAATTGAATATCAATATACTCCTTATTGAATTTTATTTGAAGCTCCGTTTTAATATTCATCCAACCAGATTTGAAAAAGGTAATAGTCGTTTGATTTTCCTTCTTCACCTCTTCAACCATCAAGGAGATTAAATACATCTCAACAGTATCATTCCATACTCCATCCTTTTCATTTACTTCCATACAATCATTGTCATCATTCATATTGTTCAAACTTTTCATCACTAAATGTAATAACATATAAGTGAAATCAATCACAACAATTTTTACAAAGTATTAAATGCTAAATATAATTTAAAATACATATGTGACAATCATAATAATTTCTAAAAAAATATTTGGTGTCTAAACTTGTACACAAATTAAATTTTCACTGTATATGAAAACTTGATAGCAAAACCACTACAGTAAATTATTTACACATTCCTTCATTTTGGCTTCAGCTTTAGGTAATAAGCCACTTCAACAAGATTCACAAGCAAATGCATTTAACGTAAGTATGGCTACATATATATCAAATTCAACTAACGTACAATGCATTTAGTTTTTTAGTTCTCCACGATTATAAGCAATAATAAGCTATTACGTGAAGACAAGAATATGTTTCACAATAAATGATGTGAAGAACTCGCGTACAAATGCATAATGTTTCGATTCTCCACAATAAGCTATTACGTGAAGACAAGAACAGCTTCACAATAAAATGACGTGAAGACTAGGCTTCACTTTTGATAAAGCCTCTACCACATTAAATGATGTGAAGGCTAGGCTTCACTTTTGTAAGGATAAAGCCTCCGCTACGTTAAATAACATTAAATGATGTGAAGACAGAATAGGCTTTATCTGCTCCACTCTATGCCACCTGTGCTCTACACTATGCTAAAGACACGAGGATGAGAATAAAATAGCTATAAAGACGAGAGGACAAGGAGAAAGAATAACGTGAAGTCCAAGAATAAAACATCAGCAAAGACGTGAGAAAAAAGAAAACAGGTATAATTGTCTCAGATTTAAAATGGCATAGGATCAAGAAAAAAGCTATAGCCTTCGATTTTAATAACGGTATTTCATAACTATTCATAGTTTTATGTTGGTTCTTTATAAAGAATCAGATGAAGTTGTCGTTATGTTTATCAGAAGAGGTGAAGCAAAAACTGAAGAACTGAAACACGTCGCACTAAAACTTATTCTAGTTAGAAAATTTGTTGTTCAGACGAAGAACGAGAGTGCATCATCTTCTTTATCATCACAAAAAATTGCAGAAGCTTATACTCAAAGCAGAAGTTCTACATGTTACTTTTAGTAAGTATGGCTACATCTATAATACTGTTATTTTCTTAATATCTCTTTTTCTTTTCACAGTTTTCATATCTCTCCATCATTGCACATAGTTTCTCTATTTTATTATGGGTATGATGTTGTGGACAAAAGAGACAAGAGAAATCGCAAAAGCAACAGATAAATATGAAAACAAACCTGGAAATATTGCAACATTAATAAAGATGCAGAAGACAGCATAGTCAAAAGAAGAACTTGAATATGATTTATTTTTGTTAAAAAAAATTTATGAAAATCTGTTGTCAGAAATCACGAATATGTTATTTTTACGTTTTCGTAAAATAGTTGTTGTTTTTTATTTTAAAAAACGAAATATACAAATATATTTAACCAAACACGATTTTAAGAATCATTTCTTAATTTAAAAAAATTACAATAAAATTAAAAAATGAAACCAAACGACCCCTTAGATATTCCTTAACTTTTTCTTCGCAAATTGTAACATTTGTAATTATATTGTATTTTTATCCTCATATTATTCATGTGTTTTTGTTCATGTTAATAAGAATAATAAAATAATAAAAATTAATAATAATAATAACAATAATAAAGAAGAAGAAGAAGAAGAAATTTAATAATAATAAAGAAATTAATAATAAAAATAATAGCTAATTAATAAGAATAAGAATAATAAGAAAATTAACAATAACAATAATAATAATAATCATCATCATATTTTGATATTTTTGTTAATTATTTATTTGTCATTCCAAGTTTACATTTTTAGATTAAACATCGACATAGAAATTCTTTAGCAATAAACTAAACTAAATAATATTCATTTCATTATATTCCTTGTCTATTATATTCTTAAGAATAATCATTCCAATATATTCCAACACGTGAATCAAATAGGTCGTGCAAAGGGGTCAATATATGCACCTTATGTGCATATGTGTGCCTTCAAATATACAAATCAACCTCATTGATAGGTAATCATCTAATGCATCATGCATCCAAACTGTGTTTAATGCCTCAATACAGTATGATTACAAAAGCAAGAGGAAAACTACCAAGTCTCTCGAAATAAACTACAAAAATAATAATCCAAATACAAGAAATCGTTGCTTCTAAATAACATAAAGAACTTAGGGTCCGTTTGGTTGAGCTTTTATCAGTAGAGCTTTTGTCAGTAGAGCTTTTCTGAGAAGAGCTTTTTTAAAAACCAGATGACTATTTGGTTGTCAATTAAAAAAAACTTTTTTAAAAAAGCTTTATACAGTAGACTGTTTGGTAACATAAAAATAAAAAGCATTTTTATTAATTTTAGCTATATTTTATTTTATAATAAAAATTATTTTTATATATAAATAATATCTAAAGTATATTAAACAATATATTTACATTTACTTTATAATTATTTAACAAATTCACTCCCATCTTATAAGAAATTATTTAAAAAGATGGCCTCTTTTTTAAAGAAATAAAATTAATATTAAAATATATTAAAATATTAAATAATATAATAATCCCCAAATAAGTAAGCTCCCAGGGCTGCTCTCGTGCTCGTCTTCTCTACTACTCCTCCCTGCACTAGGTTCAAAGTTCTCTGCTACTCTACCCACGTCACTTTGGCCATGTATATTCAGTTGTTGCTAATGAACAGGCACAAAAATCTAGCAAGAAAACTAAACAAAAAGCGCCAGAGCAATGGAAAGTTAGGAAAGAGAAACAGAAAATCGACGGTGGTCTGATCGTACAAGAGCAAGAGAGAGTCCAAGAGAGTTGAACATGGATTTGGTGATCGTTGACGGTGAGACAAGCCTGGCTGATCAATTGCACTGGTGGGCATGTTATGGTTGTACGTCCACCACGATTCTTGCTCTTCCTCCTCCTCGACTACCGTTGTCAAGAAATCCCCCAAAACTCATTAACTATTCTCACTGTGATCTTACACAAAAGGTTTTACAAGCACTCTATACTAAGAAACTAAAACCACGTCAATGACAGATTTACTTTTCACTTTTACTTCTCATTGATCATAAACCATAAAAGCGACAACTCCGAACTTAAAACCGAACTGGGTATCATGAAAATGGAGAAGATGAAGAGAAAAATAAAAATTTTAATGGAGGAGAAGACACAAGAAGAACTACCTAGATGAGATCGTCTCTGATGCAAAGATAGACAAAAAAAGAAGAAACGCAGCAAAAAACGAAAGTGACTCTGTTGTAAAGATAGACAAAAAAAAAGAAGAAACGCAGCATAATACGAAAGTGACGGTTGAGAGGAAAATTTTGAGAGTTTTTGTTATAAACGTAAGTGACGGGAATTCATTAAAAAACAGCTTTTCGGAAAAGCTAAAATTTGGACTTTTCTGAGAAGTTCCAAATTTTAACTTTTTAAAAAGCTGTATTTTAGCTTTTTTAAAAGCTGTTTCTACTTTAAAAGCGCTTTTGAGGTTTGCAGCCAAACACCCACTTTTTCTCATAAATGACTTTTGTAGTAGAAAAAAGTACTTTTGAGGCTTCCAAAAGGACATCCACAATGAAAAAAGGAAAATACCTACTCTTTGCTTGTGGGGTGGTACTCTCTAACCGTGATGACTCAGAAAATTGGGAATCGAAGATTAATACCATTTGCTTATGAAAAGAATAGCATAGAATTCATTGTGATGAAGAGATGATTTTTTGAACTATTGAAGTCATTATTAGCATCTAAAATGACAACAACAAAAGATAAATCACCATGCTCAAATCGAGTTTCACCTAGAAAATGCACAAATTAGAGACAAACCAGGGCGTGAGACTAAAGGAGAGGAGATAGTTGCAACCTGTATGCAAGAAGCGGGGAGAGAGACGAGAAAATAGAGCTACAGTGCAAAGAGACGGAGGAGAAGCAGAGAACTGAACTGAGAGTCTAAAACCAGAGGAGAGGAGACAGGAAAGGAGAGGAGGCGGGCTGCGTTTTTGGGTTTTACTGGAGCAAAATTTCATTTCTAGTAAAGCAGAAAGAAGGAATGTCGTACAAGCAACATGGGATAAAGATACTTTTCCATAACAGTTCCAAGATAAAATCAAACTGTATTCTAATGAGGACATCGACTCTTTTTAGTCTGGAATGCTTCCAAAAAGCACGCACAACAATAAATTGAACGCCTACACATAACATCAAGTTAGTTCTGTGACTCGTTCCAGCATGGAAGGAACTAACATTACAGTCGACAGAATTTGTCTACTGCATTCCAAATATAATTGAATTGGACACTCGAGCCTTTTACACTTTAAAAGGCAAGGGAAACAAAGATTTTACTTCTGTTAACAGATTGACAATCTTTTGAATGGCACAAAAGGATGATGAATCCCATCTGCACTGCAATCAACATTGTATGAATATACTCCTTACCCTCTGCAGCAGTTAAAGCGATATAAGTTATATGAACTTTGTCTCCACGTGCAAAAATCGGTTTCCACCAAGGAATAGGTGTAGATCTTTCATTAAGAAGAAAACAAAGCTTCTGCTAAGTAATAAGCTAATCACTCTCCCATGACTCGTCTATCTCTTTTGGAGTTTTGACCTTCTTGGGAATATGCATTTTATCTTGCTTTACGTTATAATCTTTGTTTTCACCTTCCCCATCATTATACCTCACTTTGTTGTATGGTTCAAGTCTTTCCTCGGTATCCCATGTTTGAACTTCTGAATCACTGTTATCATCTGGCTTATCATATGCTATATCATCTTCATCAACATCACTCTCGATGTCATTCACCCTAATAATCTGATCTCGCTTCCTGGAATAGTTCTCCTCTTCATCACTGTCACTCCTGAATTCATGAGTTGACTTAGCTCTTGATGATCTCGAGACACTTTCTTCCTCATCATCCGATTCCCACATTGCATTATCAAGGTCACTCAGCATATCATCTGATTCCGAACCTTGTTCAACCTCTTCTGGACTGAACTTTGCCTTAACCCTTTGATTGATACCTTTGTTACTTTTCCCCTTAGAACTCCCATTTCTTTTGCTTTGTAACTCTCCAGGTCTATTACCATGGGTGCATGCTTTATCAGAGAAATCACTCTCACTTTCAAGATCACTAGCATCCCCAACATCAACAGAGTCCCACTCATTCTCACCTCCAGAATCATCACTACTATGATATATCTCAGAGCTCTTCTTGTCACGCACATCCCTCAAAATCCTTGCTCCTTCATCCTCAGCATCAGAGTCTTCATCTCTATACATTTCATGTCTTCTCCTTCCACCAAAATCTTCTCTGTTCCAATACCTAATCTTGCCAAATTCTTCTTTTTCTGCAGCTTCTTCTTCATGAAACTCTTTGTCTGCTGCAGCCTCTATCTCTGCTATAAACCTGTCTAGCTCCTCCTGGTCGCTGTCAGCATGTGGTTCAGAATGTTCCAAGTTACCAATGGGCTCTTCTATCATTGCGGTGTCCCCTTGGAATACATAAGGACTTCCTTCTTTCTTGTCAATAGCATTGAAAAATGTGGCAGCTACTCTCTGAATGCTTGCCATGGCAACTGGATCCTCAGGATTTACCCCCATTCTCCTAAGTTGCTGCTCGATTTTCTTGATATTTAGTTTCTGAGATTCAAGGGCTTGCTCAAATCTTGCTTTGAATAATGCCTGTCAAAAATAACGAGTTATGCCATAATCTACAAAACTTAATGGCTCTGCATCAAAGGTAAACTCTCCTCACTCATAGAACATATACAGACTCACATCTGAAGGACTTAGCCCTTTAAAATGAAGTCTTCCAATAATAGGATAATATCCATTAGTCTTGCACAATTTTGACTTAACCATAAATTTTCATACTGTATGCCAAAAGCTATAAGAATAAGTGACTATATTTACAACAAAATTTTCACCAGCACAACTACTACACTTCCACCGCATAATTAACAGTAAATGAGGTCAGTGTCTTATGTTCACAGTTTAACAAGGTAAATATATCATACTTCATTCTTGAGGTAAATTCATCGGAGGGAGAAAGAAAATATCAAAATAAGTGGAAATTGACAAAAATTTGCTCACTCACCTTTCTTTTTGTAAGGGTGTTTATGGGGATCAAATTCTTTGGTTGGCGATAGTTTCTTCCTCGAAACATGATGATAGTTTTCCCATTGTGAATATCTACCACAATACCACCACTTAGTCTTACTAACATCATTGCCATTTCCTTGATCTTTTCTTTCGGGAAGTTATCACAATGCACTTGCACAGTCTCATGAAACTTCCAGTGAAGATGCATATTTTGAACAACACCTCCGAAGACTCCCCGAGTACCAACTATGACGTAATTTTTATTTCTAAGACCAATCATTCTATATGCATGAAGTTGCTCAGGGGTCAATGGCTCTGGATCATGAATAGGGGGTGGTAGTTCGGGTAACTCGTACTTTTTAAGCTTTTGCAGAAGCAATGCAACCTTTTTCTTGGCCTGCAGTAATCAATAATTTATCACTAATTATATAAGGAGCAAAAGCAACAAATCAAACTGCAATATGAAAACAGTTATAGAACGGATATCAGTGTAGGACCTTCAAAGACACTCTAAATAAATGAAAAAATTATTAACATTAACCATCGTTTGTCCCCATAATTAATTCCAAGTAAACAGAAGATCGATGATACATTGGAAACAAAAGTCAGCTCCAAGCCATTGCATTTTGTCTAATTCAAAACTTGTCCAAGATCTCAATAGTTTTTGAAGCTTTCAACAATGTTCCATTACAAATGTTTAAAGACATAAATGTGAATTAAAACCCTAAAATTTGAAATTCTCCTGCCATTATCAGCGATCTTCCTTATGACTAGACTTATAATAAGACCATTCCGTCAGGAAAAAAAGAAAAGGCTAGTGAAACCAACCATTCATCATGAACAAACCTACTATTACCAATCACTGCATCAACTCATTAACCATTATTAAAACACTATTATGATTATTACTACAACATACTCTCTTGAGGTTGTAAATCAGCCTCTCCTCATCGGTCATCAATTTCTTCTTCAGCTTTTTGGCTCTTCTAATCTCCTTCAAAGTTTTACTGGACTCTTTACGCATCCGTCTCTCCACCTTGCTTCTCATGCTCCTCCCTTTTGAAGTAGACATGAAGCGGCAGTAATGATCCAATGGCGGCAGAGAAGAAGGAAAACCCTCTTTATAACTAAATCTTTGTTCTGTAACCCCATTGATACAAACGAATTTTAGAACAGCACCCTTCAACAAAGTAGCATTCCTGCAATTCAACAAATGAAATCCACTTAAATTGGCCATAAAAACCAAAAGGAAGACGATTCAAATAACAAAACCTTAAACAATAGCATACGGGAAACCCATTATTGTCACTCATAGTAATACTAGGAGCTAAAGAGTAGAACATTGAAATGAGTTACCTGCAGGGATTGGATTGGAAGAGGGAAGGGAGGGCCTTGAAGCAATGCCTTCGGAGGTTTCTTGCAGCAAACATCCAATCTTCTTAGCTGCTTGCTTAGCTAATAAAGTTAAGTTCTTTATACTTTGTAGCTTATGCTATGCTCAATGCTTCAACCGGATTCTGATATTTAACACCCGTAAAAATGGAAGCAATTCAGTGATGAACACAGAACAAACCGTGGTTTTGGCCAAATAAAAACAAAAGAATAAGTTGATATATTCAAAAATTCATCTACCTTCAAAAAACCTAAAGCAAAAGTTACAAAACCCAACTGGCGAAAGGAAAAAATAGCGTAAGTGGGGGACAACGGCAAGGAATGGACGACGGCGAGACGATGAAAGTATCGTCAAAACTCAAAACTTGGAGCAACAACCTTGTGGGTCTGCGTTTTCTGCTTTGAATATGTTGAAACGACGTTGTTTATGGGACAGTCGGAAAATATAATAAGAGAGATTAGAGGATAAAGAGTTAAGACTAGTGCTTAATGCAGCAAAAATTCACAAACACATCAAGCACCAGACAGCACTTGACTCCATTTTAAATTTTTTAATTAAAAATTACCATATATTTTGCCAAGTATAATGCCACCATTATTACCTTTTTAAAAATAATAGAACCGACACGCAATAATTTTAAATATATAAGTATTAATTAAGTTTAAATTTTTAAAATTTTTAATAAAAATACATTTCAATTCAAAAAAATGTAAATTTAAAATAAAAAAGGATAACATATTTTAATGTATCATACGATTTGAGACTTTTTTAGTACAAAATTTTAAATTTACAATTAAATAACCAACTTTTATCTTAGAGACTTTTGGTTCCATTTATGTTTATCTGTTATAGATTTTAGTTTTCATTTTCTGTTTTTAATATCTATTTTCCTTTCGAATAAAACTTTTTTGATTATTTATATCGATGTAATTATATTTTTATTATTGATGATAATTACATATTAGATAAATTTTAAAGAAAGTTATTTTTAATTAATTTAATTTATTATAGCCTTTTATATAATATTTACTTATAAATTTTAAATAAAATTATTCTATTTTTAATAAATAA
>JANZLD010000008.1:12896034-12909761 GCA_026413575.1 Erythroxylum carthagenense | reverse complement strand
TAGAACTCGGATTGAAGTGATTCTTGTCTCTACACGACCGTGAGACTTTAAGCTACAATTTATGTAAACAAGTCAGTACATGATTTTGATGTTTAGGTAGTGTGCGCTCATCACCTTTATGGTACAACAGCAGTATGTTTAGCACTGCAAGTGTTATAAGTACAAGGTTTCAGGACAACGAAAGTCGGGCTTCGGGATCGGGGTCCGACATCTATGGTATTAGAGAAGAGTGAATGTTAAGTTATGAGCAGTTAGAGTCCGGTCTCCGGGTCGGGTTCCGACAAAACACCTCAGTGAGTATGAATCCGGCAATGAGAGATCCAACTCAAGTAGATGTAAAAAGACAAACCAACCAATCTGAAAATGGTCAAAAAGGAGATCTATGTCTAAAGAAAGTGCAAACCTCAAGGTCATTGACTCTGCTATTTATTATAGCATATCATGTACGAGATCTTTAACTCACAAGCATTAATTGCATTCTCAGTGTAATTATCAGAGAAACAAATGTGAACAACCATGTTTTGCAAAATTATAACAAAATAAGTCTCATTCAAACTATCATTTTAGGCATGAGGCAGATGATTATTACATGAAAATCCATGCTACTCTTGCACACTTGATGATAGACATAAGTATTAAGTTTTAGTTTGAAACCAAAAGAGACAAATATCAACTAGTCAAAGCCCTGAACAAAAACAAGCTCCAAAAAACATTAATCAATGTCATTGGTCTCCAACTAGAGTATCTGGTGCAAAAATGGGGGTATATGTTATTCCAAAGGCAAGGAGAAGATGTTGTGAACTCAATACCATATTTTATGATGTTTTTTCTTGTGAAGTTCGAGTTTTTTCATAGGACAAAAATGAAAATAAGGTGGGTGGACATGTTTCTTTGGTATCCATGTTGCTTCTAATGTTTTATGCCCAATGTCTAGTCCTCGGATAAGAAAAGTGAATAAGCCTCCTTATTCTAGAGATATGACTAGCCTCAAGAAACTTTTAATAAGGTGTAAAATATATTAAGGTCAAGCTCATTTCCAAATCAATCTCCCAACCATGTCCATCCTAAGTTGCCTAACTATGATGATATACAATTCACATAATTTTATGATTTTTATACTACCTTTGCTAAAAATTAGGGCTATAAAATATGTCATTTATTCACCTGACATCATTTTGCTTACATTACATATTATAAATGTTGTTTCCTTAATTTTCGAATCCAATTCTTTCCAAATGAAATTAGTGTTATCTGATCACATTCAGGTTTTCTTTTAGCTTTATTATATAGGTTTATCTTCCATTTGATTTGTTGTTTTCTAGAATGGTCTTAACTCACTTTCACTTTCACATTTTCATCTTTGCTTTTCCTTTTTTTGGATAATGATTTGATTTGATTTGTATGAGCTTGTGATATTACGATGATTTTGCATAGTACTAAGGATTTGATTTATATCAGGTCATGCTTGTAAAAATAATAACCAAATTAGCTAGTTAAACATGATTCATAAGCAAAATTTTTGTTTTTTGTTTTTCTTTTTCTATAATGATTTGTTTTGATTTGTATGAATTAGTTAAACCAAATGCAAATTAATTAATTAGTATATAATCTTCTCTCACCTTATATGATTAGATGACACCATCCTAAAAGGGAAATAAAGGAGAAAGTCAAAAGGGAATGATATAGGCAGGCTTCATTGGCTAAAAGAAACATTTTTTTTCTTTTGTGAAATTTGTAACCAATATATTCAAAGGAGTAAGGGAAAACAGGGTGAGTTTATTTATCAAATGTTACCATGGAAGAAGGTGGAGGAAGAGTTTCAGAACGCAACCAACATACCATGAGATAAAAATGAATTTAACAAGAAGTTTGACTTTATGAGAGCAAGATGGAGTCTTTAGAAATAGTTGAAAGGGAAAGAAACAAGATTAGGATGGGACTATGACTGTGGAACAATCGGTGCCTGTGAGGAGTGGTGGACTTTAAAGACTAATTTTAGCATTGTTACTCTCATTTGAAGTAATTTTCCTTAACTTTAATGGTAAATAGTTATTTAAATAATTTATATTTAAGTAAGCTTTTTTGTTATTGTTCATTTCTTTCTTTGATCAATCCCATATTTGTCAACACCTCCAATTTCTTCATTAACTTAGTTTCATAACATGGCCTTGCTTTGATTTGAAACAATAGCACCTAAAATCATGAGATCAGTATATTTCCACAAGAGGTGTATCAACCGACAAGGTTAAAGATTGGTAGGTAAGCTTTTATGTTAATGTTTGTTTCTCTCTTTGATCAGTCTTTCCTCTTTCAGATTCACTTAAATTTTATATTGATACTCCTAAAGAAGATAGAAACATAGGATTGTATGAAAATGCATCATATTTAATGGTTCTGTTTTAACTGCTATAAGGAAAAGGATTGCCCATATACCACAGTTGGAGCATCCTACAAGCTATGAACTATTGACAACACTAAAATGGGGAGCTTTCATGGCTGCAACTAGAGAAACAGACCAAAGAGTAAAAGATTATGTTTTGGGGGACTTTGGATGATTTGTGAAAGAAATTTAATTTACCTTATTTAGAGAAATATATAAGGAACTTATGGAAGTGGACAATGGTACGTTGCTTTGCAGGGAACTTGTAGAAGTAGAAAATGGTACGTTGCTTTTCAGAAAATATAGCAGATACACTAGATTGATCCAAAAAGTTTAGGAGTAAGTGAAACCTTCAATTCTTAAGGCTCTAGGTCCTTGCTCACTTGGAGTAAACAAACAGTCTTTTATGGTTATTGTAATACCTTTCCCAAAAATTTGGAGCTGTATAATACCAGATTCTCCGTTCTGTAACTTCGTAGAGAAAACTAAGATTTTTGCATATCAGTATGAACAAATATTTATTACCTCAGGTAACCAAGGGAAGTGTACGAGCTGAGAATGCAAGCTACAACAAAAATAGAGGTTTCTTCTTTAAAAAGTTTGCTTTAATTCCCCGACGAGATGATAGTCTACCTTGTCTAAATATAGTAAGATTGGAAAAACGTTGTGAGGTTAAGCACCTTAGTGAGTATGAATCAAGCAATGAGAGGTCCAACTCAAGTAGTTGTAGAAAGACAAACCTACCAATCATAAAAAGTTCAAGAAGGGGATCTATGTCTTGAGAATGTGCAAACCTCAAGGCCATTAACTGTGCTATTTTTTATGGCACATCCTATAAGAGATCTTCAATTCACAAGCACGGATTGCATTTTTAGAGCAATTATCGGAGAAACAAATGTGAACAACCATGTTTTGGAAAATTAGGATGAAGGAAGTCTTATTCAAGCTACCATTTTATGCATGAGGTAGATGATTATTTCTTGAACAATCCATGCTACTCTTAAACTCTTTATGACGGATATAATGACGAAGTTCTAGTTTGGAACCAAAAGAGAGGAATATCAATTAGTCAAAGCCCTAAACAAAACCAAGCTACAAAAAACATTCATCAATGTCATTGGTCTCCAACTAGAGTATTTGGCGCAGAAATGGAGGTATATGTTTTTCCAAGGCTAAGGAGAAGATGTTGTGAACTCGAGACCATATTATATGATGTTTTCTCCTATCAAGATCGAGTTCCTTTCATAGTAAAAAGCAATGAAAAGAAGGTTGGTGGACATGTTTCTTTGGTAACCGAGTTGCTTCTAATGTTTCATACCCAATGTCTAGTCCTCAGACAAGAAAAGTGAATAAGCCTCCTTATTCCAGAGCTATGACTAGCCTCAAGAAAGGTCTAATAAGGTGGAAAATATATTGGTCAAGCTCATTTCCTAATCAATCTCTCAATATTGTCCTTCCTAAGTTGCCTGACTATAATGATATAGAATACATATACTTTTATGATTCTTATAATACCTTTCCTAAAAATATGGGGCTATATAATATGTCATTCATTCTCCTGAGTGCATTTTGCTTGCATTATATATTACAAACGTTGTTTTTATCAATTTGTGCATCCAATTCTTTCCATATGAAATCAGTGTTATTTGATCACATTCAGGTTTTCTTTTAGCTCTGTTATATCGGTTTATCTTCCATTTGATTTGTTGTTTTCTAGAATGGTCATAATTCACTTTCACTTTCACATTTTTGTTTTTACTTTTTCTTTTTTGGATAATGATTTGATTTGATTTGTATGAGCTTGTGATATTATGATGATTTTACATAGTACTAAGGATTTGATTTGTATTAAGTCATGCTTGTAAACATAATAACCAAATTAGCTAGTTAAATATGATTCATAAGCAAAATTTTCATTTTTGCTTTTTCTATAATGATTTCATTTGATTTGTATGAACTAGTGAAACCCATTGCAAATTGATTCATTAGTATATAATCTTCTCTCACCTTATATGATTAGATGACAGCATCCTAAAAAGGAAACAAAGGAGAATGTCAAGGGGAAATGATATAGGCAGGGTTTGTTGGCTAAAAGAAACACTCCTTATCTTTTGTGACATTTTTAACCAATATATTCAAAGCAGTAAGGGAAAACATGGTGAAGTTATTTATCAAAGGTTACTATAGAAGAAGGTGGAGAAAGAGTTTCAGAAAACAACCAACATACCATGAGATAAAAATAAGCTTAAAGATAAGTTTGATTGGAAGAGAGCAAGCTGAATTCTGTGGAAACAGTTGAAAGGGAAAGAAAAAAGATTATGATGGGACTAAGACAATGAAATAATCGATGCCAGTGCTGATGGTGGACTTTGAAGATTAATGTCAGCTTTGCTATTCTCTTTTTAAATTATTTTCCATTACTTTAATGTCAAATAGTTATCTAAATAATTTATATTTAAGTAAGCTTTTCTATTGTTGTTTGTTTCTTTATTTGATTAGTCTGCCCATATTTGCCATCACGTCCAATTTCTTTATTAACTTTGTTTCATAATATGGCCTTGCCTT
Source organism: Erythroxylum carthagenense (assembly GCA_026413575.1). NCBI lineage: Eukaryota > Viridiplantae > Streptophyta > Magnoliopsida > Malpighiales > Erythroxylaceae > Erythroxylum > Erythroxylum carthagenense. The sequence continues at coordinate 12,904,816 of JANZLD010000008.1, read as the reverse complement.
GATTTGGAATAATAACACCTAAAATAGTAAGATTAGTATATTTCCACAAGAGGTGTATCAATCGACAAGGTTAAAGACTAGTAGTTAAGCTTTTCTATTATTGTTCATCTCTCTCTTTGATCAGTCGTCCCTCTTTCAGATTCACTCAATGTTTATTTTGATACTCCTAAAGAAGATAGAAACATAGGATTGTATGAGAACCCATCATATTTAATGGTTCTATTTTAGCTGTCATAAGGAAAAGGATTGCTCATGTACCATAGTTGGAGCATTCTACACACTATGAATTAGTGACAACACTATCATAGGGAGCTTTTATGGCTGCAACTAGAGAAAGAGATGAAAGAGTAAAGGATTATGTTTTGGGGAGTTTGGATGATTTGCTAAAGAAATTTAATTTAACATATTTAGAAAAATATATAAGGAACCTATGGAAGTGGACAATGGTACGTTGCTTTCCAGAAAGTATACCAGATACCTTGGATTGGTCCAAAAAGTTTGGAAGTAAGTGAAACCTTCCATTCTTGAAGCTCTAGGTCCTTGCTCATATGGAGCAAACAAACAGTTTTTTTTAATGATTCTTTTAATACCTTTTCCAACAAAAAGTTTAGGGGTAATCGAACCCTTATGTTCTTGAAGCTTTAGGTCCTTGCTCACATAGAGCAAATAAACAATCTTTTATGATTATGGTAATACCTTTCTTAAAAATCTAGAGCTGTATAATACCAAATTCTCCATTCTGTAACTTAGTAGAGAAAACTGGGGGTTTTGCATATCAATATGAAAAAATTTCATTGCCTCAGGTAACCAAGGCAAGCGAAAGAATGATATAGGTTCCAGTACAAACTGAGAATGCAAGCTATAACGAAAGATAGAGGCTTCTTCGTCAAAAACTTTGCCTCAGTTCCCCAATGAGATGATAGTTTACTTAGTCTAAATATAGTAAGATTGGAGAAAAGTGTGACATTAAGCACCTCAGTGAGTATGACTAAGGCAACTCCAACTCAAATAGTTGGAGAAAGAGAATCTAGCCAATCAGAAAAAGGTCAAGAAGGAGATCTATGTCCTAAGAAAGTGTAAACCTCAAGGTCATTGACTGTGCTATTTATTATGTCACATTATGTAAGAGGTCTTTAACTTACAAGCATCGATTGCATTCTCAGCGGAATCATCACAGAAACAAATGTGAATAACCATGTTTTGCAAAATTAGGACAAATGAAGTCTTATTCAAATTGACATTTTAGGCATAAGGCAGATGATTATTACTTGAACAATCCATGCTACTCATGCACACTTGATGATGGACATAATGACGAAGTTCTAGTTTGGAACCAAAAGAGAGGAATATCAACTAGTCAAAGCCTTGAACAAAACCAAGCTCCAAAAAGATTCATCAATGTCATTAGTCTCCAATTAGAGTTTCTGGTGTAGAAATGGAGGTATATGTTATTCCCAGGGCAAGGAGAAGATGTTGTGAACTCGATCCCATATTATATGATGTTTTCTCCTGTCAAGATCGAGTTTCCTTCATGGAAAAAATCAATGAAAAGAATGTGGGTGGATAGGTTTCTTTGTTAAACATGTTGCTTCTAATGTTTTATACCCAATGTCTTGTCCTCGGATAAAAAAAGTAAATAAGCCTCCTTATTCTAGAGTTATGACTAGACTTAAGAAAGGTCTAATAAGGTAGAAAATATATTGAGGTTAAGCTCATTTCTGAATCAATCTCCCAACCATGTCCATCCTATGTTGCCTGACTATGATGATATAGAATTCACATACTTTTATGATTCTCATAATACCTTTCCTAAAAATCTGGGGCTATATAATATGTCATTCATTCTCCTGACTGCATTTTGCTTGCATCGCATATTACAAATGTTGTTTTTTCAATGTGTGCATCTAGTTATTTCCAAATGAAATCAGTGTTATCTGATCACATTTAGGTTTTTTTTATAAGCTTTGTTATATAGGTTTATCTTCCATTTGGTTTGATGTTTTCTAGAATGGTCTTAACTCACTTTCACTTTCACATTTTCATTTTTTGCTTTTTCCTTTTTTGGATAATGATTTGGTTTGATTTGAATGAGCTTGTGATATTATGATGATTTTGCACAATACTAAGGATTTGATTTGTATCAGGTCATGCTTGTAAAAATAATAACCAAATTAGTCAGTTAAATATGATTAAGAAGAAAAATTCTCGTTTTTGCTTTTTCTTTCTTTTATAATGATTTGATTTGATTTAATTTGTATGAACTAGTGAAACAAGTTGCAAATTGATTAATTAGTATATAATCTTCTCTCACCATATAAGATTAGATGACATCATCCTAAAAAGGAAACAAATGAGAAAGTCAAGGGGGAATGATATAGGCAGGGTTCATTGGCTAAAAGAAACACTTCTTATCTTTTGTGACATTTGTTACCAATATATTCAAAGGAGTAAGCGAAACCCTGGTGAAGTTATTTATCAAAGGTTTCCATGAAATAAGGTGGAGGAAGAGTTTTATAAAGCAACCAACATACTATGAGATAAAAATAAGCTTAAAAATAAGTTTGATTGGATGAGAGGAAGATGGAGTCTTTGAAAACAATCAAAAGGGAAAGAAGCAGGATTAGGATGAGACTATAGCAATGGAACAATAGGTGCCAGTGAGGAGTGGTGGACTTTGAAGATTAATGTTAGCCTTGTTGCTCTCATTTTAAGTTATTTTCCTTTACTTTAATGGTAAACATTTTTTTAAATAATTTATATTTAAGCAAGCTTTTCTGTTGTTGTTCATTTCTTTTTTTGATTAGTCTTCCTATATTTGTCAACACCTCCAGTTTCTTTATTAACTTTGTTTCATAACATGGCCTTTCTTTGATTTGGAATGATAGCACCTAAAATCATGAGATTAGTATATTTCCATAAGGGGTGTATTAATAGATGAGGTTAAAGACTGGTAGGTAATCTTTTCTATTATTGCCCTTCTCTCTCTTTGATCAGTCTTCGCTCTTTCAGATTCACTTAAAATTTATTTTGATACTCATAAAGAAGATAAAGACATAGGATTGTATGAAAAGGCGTCATATTTAATGGTTCAATTTTAGCTGTGATAAGGAAAAGGATTGGCCATGTACCATAGTTAGAGTAACCCACACACTATAAACTAGTGACAACATTAATCTGGGGAGATTTCATGGCTACAACTAGAAAAAGAGATGAAAAATTAAAGGATTACGTTTTAGGGAGCTTGGTTGATTTACGAAAGAAATTTAATTCACCATGTCTGAAGCAATATATAAGGAACTTATGGAAGTGGACAATGGTACGTTGCTTTGTAGAATGTATACCAGATACACTAGATTGGTCCAAAAAGTTTAGGAGTAAATGAAACCTTCCGTTCTTAAAGCTCTAGGTCCTTGCTCACTTGGAGCAAACAAAAAGTCTTTTATGATTCTCGTAATACCTTTCCCAACAAAAAGTTTAGGAGTAAGCGAAACCTTCTGTTCTTTACGCTCTAGGTCCTTGCTCACATGGAGCAAACAAATAGTGTTTTATGATTCTCGTAATACCTTTCCCTAATGTAAGGAGCTGTATAATACCAGATTCTTTGTTCTGTAACTTAGTAGAGAAAACTGAGGTTTTTTGCATATTAATATAAACAAAAATTCATTTCCTTAGGTAACCAAGGGAAGTGAAAGAATCATATGGGTTCTAGTACAAACCGAAAATACAAGCCACATTAAAAGATAGAGGCTTCTTCTTCAAAAAATTTACCTGAGTTCCTTAATGAGATGATAGTCTACCTTGTCTAAATACAGTAAGATTAGAGAAAGGTGTGAGGTTAAGCACCTCAATGAGTACGAATCAGGCAATGAGAGCTCCAACTTAAGTAGTTGAAGAAAGACAAAACAACCAATTAGAAAAAGGTCAAAAAGGAGATCTGTGTCTTGAGAAAGTGCAAACATTAACGTCATTAACTGTGCTATTTATTATGGCATGCCATGTAAGAGATCTTCAACTCACAAGCACCGATTACATTTTCAGAACCATCATCACAGAAACAAATATGAACAACCATGTTTTGCAAAATTAGGACAAAAGAAGTCTCATTTAAAATGTCATTTTAGGTATGAGGCAGATGATTATTGGTTGAATCATCTATGTTACTCTTACACACTTGATGACGGACATCAGGACGAAGTTCTAGTTTGAAACCAAAGAGTGAAACATCAAGTAGTCAAAGCCTTGAACAAAACCAATCTCCAAAAAAGATTCTTCAATGTCATTGGTCTGCAACTAGGGTATCTGGTGCGGAAATGGAGGTATATGTTATTCAAAGGGCAAGGAGAAGATGTTGTGAACTCAATACCGTATTATATGATGTTTTCTCCTATCAAGATTGAGTTTCTTTTACAATGAAAAGAAGATGGGTGGACATGTTTGTTTTGTAACCATGTTGCTTCTAATGTTTCATACATAATGTCTAATCCTTGGGTAAGAAAAGTGAATAATCCTCCTTAGTCTAGAGTTATGAATATCCTAAAAAAGGCCTAATAAGGCATAAAATCTATTGAGGTCAAGCTCATTTCCCAATCAATCTCCCAACCATGTCCATCCTAAGTTGCCTAACTATGATGATATAGAATACACATACTTTTATGATTGTCATAGTTCCTTTCCTTAAAATCTGGGGCTATATAATATGCCATTCATTTCCTGACTGCATTTTCCTTGAATTGCATATTACAAATGTTGCTTTATCAATTTGTGCATCCAGTTCTTTCCAAATGAAATTAGAGTTATCTGATCACATTCATGTTTTCTTTTAGCTTTGTTATATAAGTTTATCTTCCATTTGATTTGTTGTTCTCTAGAATGGTCATAACTCACTTTCACTTTCAAATTTTCATTTTTTTATTTTTTATAACGATTTGATTTGTATGAGCTTATGATATTATGATTATTTTGTATAGTATTAAGGATATGATTTATATTATATCATGCTTGTAAAAATAATAACCAAATTAGCTAGTTAAATATGATTCATAAGCAAAATTTTCATTTTTGTTTTTTCATTTTTTATAATTATTTGATTTGATTTGTATGAACTAGTGAAACAAGTTGCAAATTGATTAATTAGTATATAATCTTCTCTCACCTTGTATGATTAGATGATACAATCCCAAAAAAGAAACAAAGGGGAAAGTTAAGGGGGAATGATATAGGCAAGGTTCATTGGCCAAAATAAACACTTCTTATCTTTTGTGATATTTGTATCCAATATATTTAAAGGAGTAAGGGAAAATAGGGTGAAGTTACTTGTCAAAGTTACCATGGAAGAATGTGGTGGAAGAGTTTCAGAAAGCAACCAACATACCATGGGATAAAAATAAGTTTAATTGGATGAGAGCAAGATGGGGTCTTTGGAAATAGTTGAAAGGGAGAGAAGCAGGATTAGGATAGGACTATGATAAAGGAACAATTGGTGCGAGTGAGAACTATTGGACTTTGAATATTAATGTTAGCCTTGTTTCTCTAATTTTAAGTTATTTTCCTTTATTTTAATGGTAAATATTTATTTAAATAATTTATATTTAAGTTATTTATATTTTTATTTGAGAATATCAATTTTAAAACTTTAAAGAGGAAGGACTTGAACCTGAGCTTGAATGTAAATTGGATCAATTCTTTGAATGTTTGGTCTGAGGGGAGATTACATTTTGTTTTATGGCTGACCCTCCACAAGAGCAACGAAAAGTTGAGGAAGTGTATGGTCCTTCTCCACCTTATAGTCATAATGTTCATCATTAACTGTCAAGCTATCATGATCATGACAATATGAATGAGACTAGTGGTCTAAATAATTACCATGTGATTGGTGATTGGGAAGAGATGTGGAGCGAACGTACCCTAACCTCTACATCTACTTATGTTTAGAGAGTGATAGGTCACAAAGTAACAACAGTGCAAGAATTGATACTACTAAAAAAGTAGGAGGATTGTATCAATGTGTGGGAGGCTTGACAATATGTTGTAATTCATTCAAGAGAGACAGAGTGCAACAATGGAGATGAATATGTCCATAATGAAAATACTGAACACGATGGCTATTGGTGCATCACAGAGTTATGGTGTTGGTGCATCACATCATAACATTACAAATGCTATGAGAAGACTATGTACTTTGCCTAATTTAGAGGTCGGTACCCTTGAATTTTACTTTGCTTGCATGTTGATTGAAGATCTACAAAGAAGGTCCTTTTTTTCAGTTTACCAAATGATACAAAGAGAATTGAATACATTAATTTTATGTATGAGCATGAGGAGTATAAGAAACATCAAACATAGTTTCTCTACATTACTATATTTAGTTTATTGTTCTTATGATTTGTGCACTAATATCGACATGGTATGTTTTGAGACATTATGAACTTGGTTATCTTATTATATTATATTATATTATCTTGTTGGTAATATATAATTTTATTATGTGTTATATTATTTATTTATTAATAATTATACATATAAATGTCTTGCTTATTTATAATATAATTTTACTTGTTGATTTGTAGGTATGGATGATAATGTTATGCAAATTTGTTAGGTGTTTAATTGATTGTATAATTATTCCATAAAATTTAGCGATTAACGCTATGAAATTGCTTAAGATACTCACTTCGACTCATGTGTGGTTTTAGGCACAATTGAGAAGCAAAGGAGTTAAAGTAAGTCAAAAGCACTATATTTGAGTCGTTTTCTAAAGATTCATATCCACTTGTCTTCATGGAACAAGAATAAGGAATATTAAAATAAGGAGACAAGAAATTACTAAGAAAGATGAAGATTGGTGAGCATAAAAACCACTCACGACTTGCTAGAATTTTATCACAGCCATGAGTTAATTACACCAACCATGAATTACAAGATGAAGACACCTCATACTACTAAAGGAGCTAGTCCCATGCATTTTAACCTAGCATGGGATTACAAAGAAGGGAGAACAAAAAGCATATGATAGCTGGGACATTGGACAACCACATTTGGAGTAGATAAAGCATAAAAGAATTAGATAAAGCATGCTAGAATTAATGCACAACCGTGAGCATCGCTCATGGATATACATGGATTTGCATGGTTTCTCACGTGAGTGAGACACCACACACACCACCTGTCCATTTAACATAGCTTTTTAAGTATAAATCAAAGGCGTGTGTTATATGGCTACTGGAGAGAATTGAAAGGGAGAGCCAGCTGTCCATTTTGCTACATTTTTCCACTAACGTTTAATGTATAAAGAAGAGAGGTTGTGTGTCATATAAATAAAAGGCTATTGTATTTGGACAATGCTTCTTATGGTCATAAGAATCCTCTCACAGCCATGAAAAGCTGCTTATGGGTGTGACAAACATGTCACCCCTATGAGGCCTTAAGATGCCACCTTACCCTATTTTTTAACCTAGTGTTTTTGTATATACGAAGATTGACGACACAAAGGTTTTATGAAAAGTTTTGGAATGTTTCAGCTGAGAACTTTAGGAGCTTTAAGAGAGCATAAAGAGGGAGGCAAGCTTTCTATCGTGAGAAGACCTATAGAGGGGTAGCTTTCTGACGCCAGTTCGGAGGTGACATCAATACCGACAACCTAATTAAGCATTCCTTCCTTGTATTTGTTGTTTCTTTCTCTCTTTAGAAATTGATTATGTTAGCCAATGTGTATGGATTTGGGAATTATGAAAATATGATTTTAATGCATTCATTGGATCATTTTATTATAAACCCATTGCTCAAATATTTAATGTAATATGTAATTGTTATGTTAAAATTCATTTGTAGTGACTAATACTTCGTAATCATTAGGGATAACATAACCTAGATTAAATGACACAACATATGTTGTTATTACCTTGATTAATCAATTTTCCTAATTTGTAATGCTACTATCAATTTGAATCTAGAGATCGCATCCTAAGTTATTTGGTAGTTAGGTTTAATAAACAATTGTATCTTAATTAAACAATAGTTAAGGGAAAACTCGAGTTAATAGATTAACCTATGATTAATAGTTTCTAGGAGAGGTTTGAGAATAATAAATCATTAAAATATGTTTAATTAGGGTGTAGGCCGAGATTGAACCAAAGAATTGGATTCACCACTTTCATCATTTTCACACATTTTCTTCAATTTACTTTTCTTAGTTTAGTTTTATTTTCTTATTTTTAAAACCAAACCAAAACCCCCCAAACTTAACACCGATTGATTTTCAAAAGCTAACCGAAAACTCTCTATGGGAACGACCTAGACTCGCCACTGCTATAGTAGTAGTCTAGTTTATTGTGACTAGTGCTATAATGCTGCATGTCAATTTTTGCATCATTATTGGTGTAGCACCCCAACCCCGCAGGACCCGAACCTGATATTGTGGGTGATATCCGAGTCCGCGACACACGAGATTGGTAGGCTACGGCACTCGATTCCAGTACAAAACTCAGTATGCAATTTTTAAAACGTTCATAACCAATCACAACGTACAATTTACTAAATAGTTGGGTCCACTTAAAACTACTACATTCACCCAAAACACAATTTCAGTAGTCACATTTCAATTATACAATTATCAATTTGGGGCCCTATACAATAACAGTTCAACTTAGTAGAAGTTGCAGAAATACTAATTTACACAAGACTCAAAGAAATGCTAATGCAGACGCGAACTGATCCCGACCCTAGTCCTTGACTCCAGTGCAGTAGACATACTCCCGTTCGTCTAACGGGGTACTCTTCGATCCCT
>JANZLD010000008.1:12859824-12892188 GCA_026413575.1 Erythroxylum carthagenense | reverse complement strand
CTATTTATGATAATATTGTTTCTAAATTAATGACAGTTAGATGTCGTTCTTAGATTATTATAAATCTTTGCTTTAAAAGATGATGTTGACTTTACTTAAAAAAAGTATTTATAAGGACTTAAATATTATACCTTTGTATGTCTTTGAATATTTTCAAAAGAATTTAGATAGAGTAAAAGTCTTCATAAGTCATTTTATACATAAATAGTTAATACTAAATAATTAATTTTATCAAACATCTTTAAATAAATAACTGACGTTATCTGATGGTCAAATCAGTTATATTAATCTACTACTAACTAATCGTTGATAAAATCAGCCAATAGCTAATTCAATTCGTTGATTACTAAAATAAAAAATTGGAAGAGAGGAAAAGATAATGAAAGAAATAAAATACACAAAAAAGTTATTCTAAAGATTGCATATTTTATTGAATAATCAATAGCTATTTATAATAGCTTTACATGAACATGGAATGAGAAAAGTAGGGAAACAATCCCATTAACAACATGAAAGAAGGAAATCAAACCATCCACTAATTTGATTAAACTACCCATTAACTTGATTAAACTACCCACTAACTTAATGTTAGTTTTATGTTCTAAAATTAAGGAACAATAATGAATAATAAAGAACCATGAAATAGAGAGAAAAATGCCTAAAACATAGACCATGATCAATTCATCTATTAGCATAAACATGCAATGCAAAAAGAAAAAACATGCAAACATCTGGCAAAATGAATCGCCTGTCATAACCTGCAGGCCATGCTTCACTAACCCAGCTTCGCCTTTTTGTCTTGATGCACGCTAGTAACGCATGGCCGTGTGCTAAGTTGTGCGTTTCTTCGAAGGTTTAGGTTTCACACACATGGCCATTCACATATAACACATGGCATGTGGTTCTTTAGTTTTGAGTTTTGCACTAATTTTATCACTCCCCTTAGTGCAAACTCACTATCAATAACCCCAAAAGCCTTTCTGAAGTATTGGAACTTTGGTTTCACCAAAGCCTTGGTAAAAAATCAGCTACTTGATCATTGGTATGATCGTTCACCAACTTAATTTCTTCACTCGACACCTTCTCACGGAAAAAATGACGATGAACCTCAATATAATATATTCGTGCATGAAAGATAGAATTTGATGCAAGCTTGATGGTACTCTCATTATCACATTTGATTTCTATAGTATAATCAGTCTTAGACATCATATCTTCAATCAACCTTTTCATCCAAGTACACTATTGTGTAGTCATAGTTGAAGCTACATATTCTACCTCTATACTTGATAAAACAATGATGTTTGGTTTCTTGTTGCACTAAGAAACCATTGCTGAACCTGTACTAAAACAATATCCTATAGTTGAATGGCGATCATTGGTATCTCCTTCCCAATTTGCATCAGTGAATCCACTCAAGAAGAAATTATCACATCTTTTATACTAAAGTTCATAGCTAAGAGTTCCTTTGACATAACATAAAATCCTCTTAGCAACATCAAGATAGGGAGTCCTAGGTTCCTACATAAACTGTGAGACAATTCCAACAAAATATGAAATTTTAGGTCTTGTGATAGTTAAATAAATTAGACTACCATCAAGTTGCCGAAATTTCCTAGCATCCTTCAACAATTTTCCTTCATCTTTCTTCAGTTTAAGATGTGGTTCCATTGGAGTAGGTTTCTCTTTTGACTCCCCCATACTAAAACCATCCAGAAGGCACTTTGCATAACCTTTTTAAGAAACGAAATAATGTTGACCTATCTTTTCAACTTCTAAACCAAGAAAACATCTAATTTCCTCCATATTTTTCATCTCAAAACAGACAGTCAAGTCACTTCTCAAAATAGCAATTTTTGACTCATTATCTCCAGTTATTATCATATCATCAGCATATAATAATACCAAGAGATGCACACTTGACTTTAATTTAATAAACAAACTATGATATGAATCAGAAACTCTAAAACCAAAAAAGTTAAGGTATGATGCTACCTTACCATAATAAGCTCGAGGCGTTTGCTTCAAACCATATAATTATTTCTTCATGACTTGAAAATTGCTTAGAAACAAAGCCATGATGTTGCTCCATAAACACCTTATGATCCAACTCTCCATATAATAAAACATTCTTAACATCTAGCAGCCACAATTTCCAACTTCTAAAAGCAACAAGGGAGATAAGAGTTCTTATAGTGACCATTTTAGCTACATGGCTAAATGTCTCTTCATAATCCAAACCATAAGACTGAGAGAAACCATGAGCTACCAAGCGAGCTTTAAACCTATCAATGGTGCCATCAACCTTTTTCTTCAAGTGAAATACCCACTTGCATTTCACTGGCTTGCATTTTTCTAGCCTACGTACCAAGTCGTATGTCTCATTCTTGTTTATATCATCAATTTCCTCTTGTATGGATTTCTCCCAATCTAGATAGCCCCTAGCTTTCTCATAACTTCCTGGTTCTTCTGCAGTAAATGCTCTTGTAAAGAAACAAGAAGTCACACTACAATTGTTGAGTGCTACCTTATAGTCCTTAAGGTAATTTGGCTGCCTTCTCTCCCTTGTTGACCATCTCACTTCATGTTGCTCATTAGCATCTCTCCTTTCAACATTTTGAGCTGGGGAAACATCCTCTTCTTCCTTAATATTTGGTGCTTGCATTTCAGGAAATAAAGATTCCAAGTTTCCTTGACCATCACCAAGGACCACAAACTTTTGAGTAGAAAATAAAGAGGATACCTCATCAAACACCACATCTCTAAAAGTAGTATACTTCTTTGTCTCTGGATCCATACACCTCTATCCTTTCCTATGTGAGCCATATCCAACAAAAACAAACTTCTTTGCTTTTGGGTTAAGTTTGATTCTATTAGTTATAGGAATATGGACATAACAAATATAACCAAAAATCCTTAAATGACTCACATTAGGCTTATTACCATACAACAGCTCAAAAGAACATTTTTATGTACCTGGCCAAGGAGGTAACCTATTGCTAACATAGCAAGCACACTGTGTAGCTTCTGCCCAAAGCTCCTGAGGAAGATTTTTGGCATGTACTTATGAAAGACACATTGAAGTCAAGTAAGTGAGTCTCCTTTCCGTAACTTCATTTTGTTGTGGGGTATTTGAACAAGTCATCTGGTGAGCAATAATGTTACCATCCCAAAATTTAAAGAATTCATCAGACATGAACTAGCCACCATTGTCACCGTGAAGACACCTTATGTTCTTCCCAAGCTTCTTCTCAACAACATCTTTGAACTCTAAAAACTTGACCAAAGCCTCACTTTTGTCCTTCAAAAACTTCACCCAAATGAATCTTGAGTGATCATCCACCAATACCATGACATATCGATGTCCACTGTAGCTTGGTATCCTTGTTGGTCCTATCAAAATGCACCAACTCAAGAGGTGTGAATCTCCGGTTTGATGACATTTTGAATAGCAGACGATGTGATTTGCCAAATTGACAGCCTTGACATATCACATTTTCCTAAACATTCTTCTATGATGGAATGCCATCCACCAAGCTTTTGGAAGAAATCTACTGCAACATTTGGTAGCCCATAAGTCCCAAATGAGCATGCCAAATTGCAGGACTATCAGTCTGATTGGTTTTCTTTACATAAGCTTCTCCTACTAATAAAACATATAAAGATCCTTTCTTTTTTCCAGCAAGAAGAACATCAGTAGAAAAATTTTCCACATTCTCCAACACCTTTACATCATTAGGACTAAACAAAACATACTTTCCAAAATCAGTAATTTGAGGAATTGAAACTAGATTTTTAGTCAAACTTGGCACATGGTACATATCATCCAACTTTAGGCTTTTGGTTGCATTATCACCAGTTTCAATAATCACATCACCCTCTTTTACTACTAGATAAGTTAAAGATGACTCAATCCCCACTACGATCCCATACATCAGAAAATAAAGAATCATCTTCTGTTACATGGTGTGAACATCCAAAATCTATAATCCATTCCTCCTTTTTTTATGTTGGTAGCATAGTTTACTACAACTTCAATGGTAAAGCACTGCTCCCAATTAGGTTCATCATCATTTGTACATGCCATATTTGCTTTGTCAAACTTCACACAACAATTTCTCTTAATGTGCCAAACTTCACACAACAATTTCTCTTAATGTGCCAAAATTTCTCACACCTATAACATTTAGTAGCTTTCTTTTGTGAACTATTACCTTTCTCTCCAATTGATTCTTCTTCTTTGTTTTTCTGCTTGGATTCTTCTTCTTTGCTTTTATTCTTGGACTTATTTTTCTTTCCATTTGAAAATAGAACAGCATCAGAATTAAAATTCTTGGATATCTACTTTGCCAGGGCTTCTTGATTAGAGAGTAGATTCTGTAATTCTTCTACAGAAGGTTCTTTTGCCCATCCTTGAATAGAAGTGACAAAAGGATTGTACTCCTTCTTCAACCCACGAATGAGATACCGACATAAATGTGCTTCTCTAATTTTCTCATCCATGTCTATTTTTGAAATCTCAGCACAAATATTTTAATTTTCAAAAAAATTTAGAAATAGACATACAAATAGACAAAACTTCCTACTTCAACATGGCTAGCTCATTCTCCAGAAATTGCAACCTTGCTGTGTTCTTCTTGGTAAACAGCCTTTCGAGTGTCTCCCAAACCTTCTTTGGAGTATTGAGATCCCGTATATGGTCAATGAACTCTTTACTTATTGATGTCTTTAAAGCAAAGAGAGCCTTCCCACATTTGATCTTCCACTTTCTACGTATTTCTGCATTCTCTGGAACATCTGCAAGAACTGTTGCTTTTGAACTAATAACCAAATCTCATAAATCCTGACCTTGAAGGTATGCCTCTATACATAATCTCCAATACTTGTAATTGTTGCTTACAGGCTTCTCCACTCCATATAAATTATTTATGCCATTAGTGACCTCTATTGGAACAACCTGAGCCTTTCTTCCATACCTAAACTCTCACAAAAGAAAATTTTAATAATACTAGAGTTATGAACTTGGCTCTGGTACCATGAAACAAAAAATTAGAAGGGAAGAAAAGATAATGAAAGAAATAAAACATACAGAAAAATTATTATAAATATTGCATCTTTTATTGAATAATCAATAGCTTTTTGTAAAAGTTCTATACAAATATGGAATGAGAAAAATTGGGGAAACAATTCCATTAACAACATGAAAGAAAGAAATCAAGCCACCCACTAACTTGATTAAACTACCCACTAACTTGATTAAACTACCACTAACTCAATGTTAGTTTTATGTTCTAAAATTAAGGAACAAGAATAAATACCAAAGAATCATAAAATAAAGAGAAAAATGCCTAAAAACATTTAGCATGACCACTCCATCTATCAGCATAAGCGTGCAAAGCAAAAAGAAAAAACGTGCAAATATATAGAAAAACACATGGCCTGTTATAACCTGCAGCCCTACTTTGCTGGCCCAACCTCACCTTTTGTCTTGATGCACGCCCGTGAGCTCAGCCGTGCGTTTCTTCAAAAGTTTGGGTTTTACATCCATGGCCATGCAAACATGCCACATGTTCTTCAGTGTTCTGCACTAATTTTATCAATTGCCACGTATTTATCTTAAACGATCCCAAACAAAGGCAAAGATAGAGATACGCGCGGATCAGTGTCGTTTTGCCTGTTACTTCAAATAAAAATTAATTAAGAAATGAACCCCAAAAATGCCCCGACAAATGCTTTGGGCCTTTTTACTAAAAGAATCGCTACCAATCACCTCTCTCCACGTGCCCATCTCTCCTTCTCTTCGGTACATTCCCTAAAACCCTGAACTCCCGAGGGTTTTCATTTCCACTGTTGCTTCAGTTTACCAGAGATCAGCACGCCTAAGTCACCGGAAAAACTCACCATAGGCGGAGATTCATGTCCGTATTAAATGCCACGCGTGGCGGTTATGATCGTTATTCTCTTACTTCTTCTAGCGGCAGGGTGCGAAAATGCGTCTCTGTCGAGCTCAGGTCCCCACATAACTGACGTCAACATATTGTTGCCTCCTAAAATGACGCATGCTGTACAGTATCGGCTTCAAGGAAGTGACGGCTGCTTTAAATGGTAAGTTTCCGTACTTGTATAGACACTCCCATTTTAGTTCCTGTTTTGTTTCGGAGAAAGCAGCGTAGAATTAGCGGCTTCCCCAGTTAGGTTATTTTTCAGTTTTTTAAAAAGAGCGGGAACTGGTTGAGGTTTCTCATAATGTGCGAATCTTGAAGATTGTTTAATTTTTCTTAGGTCATGGGATCATCACGACATTTTGTCCGTGATACCTGAGTATAATAAAAGTAATCAGTGTTCAACTAGTGCACGGTTGAGATCGATTGCGCCTTTCAGTGGCCGGAAGGAGACTGCAGTTTATGCCACTGATTTGCACACTGGAATTGTGATTCGCTGCAAAGTTTTTATTGACAATATTATCCGGATTCAGATATTTCATAATTCTGTCAAGCTTGACTTGGATGGACTTGCTACGCTTCGTGTTCGTGCCTTTGATAGTGAAGGTACCTTGTATTCTGATGTTTGAATTTGCCCCATGGGCTTCATCGTGTACCGTATTCTCCCCTATAGATTACTTTTTACTGTCTTCACTAGCTCTGATCTACCATATTCCGTCATATTTAAATGAGAGTTTTGCAGAAATTTCGTCTTATCTTATCTCTTCATCTAAGAGTTCCTTTTATCTGTGCTTCAAGTTTTAACATTTTGGATGATGGGTTTTATGGTGCTTGCTTTCCAAAAGAATCAAACTATTGTTTTCTTCTTGCAGCTTTCCCGATGTGATGTCGTCATGTAGTATTTTGCAGACTCTGTGGTGTTGTAAATTTTGGAGTGAATACTACTCTTTTGGAATGCTAATAGTCATGTAAATTGTCTTTATAAACTGCTATCTGGCAATAATTCAATTTGATAGCTGCTTTTGCTGCTATTTTCATTTATTAGTTACTTATTGGTCTTAAACTCCTGAGTTTGCTTGTGTTCCCTTGTAAATCTGCACCACAGATAATGTTTTTTCATCGCTGGTGGGCTTACAATTTATGTGGCGGCTGATACCTGAACTCATTGGATCCCCTCATCATCTTGCCCATGTTCCTATCAAGGAATCTCCGTTAAGCGATTTTGGTGGATTAAGTGGTGACTTAAACATCCAAATAGAACTAGAAGATAGCGTATGTATGCTATTGGATTAACAAAACAACTCTTTCTATGGGTCAGCACATATTATTACGTTAAGTAATCTCACAAGTTTTATTGGTAAATGATGCAGGGATTTTTCTCGGACTTATATGTAGTAAAGGGAATTGGAATTGGGCAAGAGAATGTGTTTGTGCATTTGCTTGAGCCGCAATTTGAGCAAATGGCTGATAAGATTGTTCTAACAGTGGTTGAAGCCATGTCCCTTGAACCTCCGTCACCTGTTTTTGTACTCATTGGTGCTGCTTTTCATTACTGTCTTAAAGTTATTCGTGGAAATACTCCGCAAGGTTTTATTCCTTAAACTGTTTGATGGTTACTGCAAATTAGCTATTTAATCTTATCTAGCTATTGGAATAATGTAATATTGAACTTTGATTTGCTTTCAGCAGTAGTCAATGACTTCTGTACCTCTTCAGCTTTCTCATTAGAGGCTTTTGTTAGTGACTCGGTATCTAGTCATGATTTGAATCTTTGATTCTTTGTAATGATTTAAGTGAGGGAGATTCATAGAGGTGATCCCTCTTTTTGTCATCATTATGCACTTTACTGAGTTTTTCTCTTCAGTTGCTCTGTCTTGTTGCACCATTTAGGTCATATGCTATAGTTTTAATGCCACCTTACTTGAAATCTGCAGTGGTAACTCTGCCATCAAAACATCATAGGTGGTTTGCTGCAAATTCGTCAGTTGCTGTAGTGGACACCATGAAAGGTTTTACTCAGGCATTGGGCTTAGGGGTAACGAATATCATTGTTGAAGATACCAGAGTTGCTGGTCATGTACATGTCTCTTCACTTAACGTGGTCATACCACATAGTTTATGCTTGTACATATTGCCTCTGTCGGCTTTTGGCTACCCTGTAGAAGGAACAAAGGCCATTCCATCAATAAGACATTGGTATGTTGTGTCTGGCCGTCAGTATCTTGTTGAAAGTAAGGTTTTCTCTCAGGGCCCTGATGCACAAGAAATTTACATTACAAAGGTAGGTCACGAATTAACTCAGTTGGAGCCAATTACTACAATATCTATCCTTTTCTTTTCCTTATGCAGCAAAAAGTATATTTTGCATATATTTTGGAGCTTTATTTTCCACTCAATTTTCTTGTCCTTTTAGTATTCAGGGGAAGTTTCCATCTTCTAGAAACTATGTTCAGTATAACTGCAAAATCTTTGTTTACAAGTTCAACTAACATTTGCAGCTCTTATGCAACTTTTTAACACTGAAGGATCTTACCTTCAATTAGTGTTTCAGCTATACAGCAACTGGTGGTACTTGAAGGGACATAATTTCTCTTTTTAGACAGTTGACTTAGAATCATCAGTTCTATTGATGTGCTTGTTACTCAGAACTTTGATGATTTTTATCTTATAAGTACTTTCTTGTGTATTTATATGTCTTTGTTCCTTTTATTTGCCATCTAAATTGAGAGCCAATTGGAGGATTTTTAAGTTTGGTCTTTCATATAGTCCATTGTCCATATGAACTAATTGAATGTAGTCTCGTTCTTTCTGTGTCTTGATTGACCTTTCCTTCTCAACCATAGATGATATTTAAATTATTTTGCTGTTGTTTTCTCATAATATCTTGATTGTCTTCTGCTCAGTTTGTTCCCCTACATTGCAGAATGATGATCTTAAGTTGCATGATGAGCAGTCTGAGCACTTGATAACATTATCTCGGTCGGTGGATATCGCAGATGAGTCTGACTGGCACAGCCGTACAATCTTGAGGGCATCTTCAGAGGGATTAGGAGAACTAATAGCTTCTCTAACTTTTTTCAGTGGGCACAAAAAAGAAAAAGAAGTGAGAACGTGCTGTTTTAGTAATTTTATTCTAACTTGATACATTTTTCTTTCTGTCGTATTGTCTTGCAACCTGTGTCTAGCAGTTGAACATCATCATCATCAACATCCAGTTTAAATCCCGCACCAATGCGGGGTCTGGGGACGTTTGGTAGTACGCAGCCTTACTCCTACGTAGTAGAGAGGCTGTTTCTAGTAGACCCACATGCAATGTCACATGAAGATAAGATTTAAAAAAGATAAAAGATGTAATAAAATAACTAAATATATTTTAAAAAATAGAATAAAGTAATCACAAATGTCTAGCAGTTGATATTTCTATTTAATTTTCCTTCTTTTGTAGGTTCTTAAGTTTGTGCAAGAAATAGTCATTTGCGATCAAGTGAAATTTAGTTTGGACAGGACAAATGATACGGCCCAAAAAATTCTTCTTCCTTGGGTTCCTGCGGTTTATCAAGAACTGGAGTTAAAGGCTATAGGAGGTTTGTACCTTTGAAACAATTCACCTGAACTAATAAAGTAAGTGGACTGCTTCTGATGTTGGTTGCAGAAACTCAAACTGTCACATCTATGTAGGTTGTGCAAACGCATCAAGTGATTACAAATGGGTTTCTTCAGATTTGTCTGTTTTATCAGTGTCTGCTTCAGGGGTTGTTCAGGCAAAGAAACCTGGTGAAGCAACTATCAGGGTTTTGTCAACTTTTGATGTGCTCAACTTTGATGAGGTAATAAATCTGTGTGGATACATTCACACCATAGTTTATTTTTGCGTTGTAGACACCAAGTGCATTGGTTAGATTAGGGATTAATATGTAGAGAAGTGTTCTCTTTCTTAATTAACATAATTTCTGAATTATGGGTTTTAGGGGGCTTTGGGGTTTCATCTATAGTTTAGTTCGATGCGAAAATGGTAATATTTTGTTAGGATTTGACATAATAGGTCTAGATATTGCATTACTACCTGGTGAGATCATTTAGTTGGTTCTCTAGCATAGTATCATTATTAGGAAACTGATGAAAGTTGGGAGAAGAAATGAAACATTACCCTTTATGATGTCAAACCGGCCTCTTAGAAGTGGTCTGGACAAGGTGCGGTGCTTGGAAGATATTTGAATTGGTGTACTTGGACAAGGTGTTGATGCTATTCTGTTTCTGTCCACTAAATTTATGCTATATATCTATCGTGCATAAACCTGTTCCTATGTGGTACTTTAGTTTTATGCAGTCCCTGTTGGCACTCCTCCCTTGAATTAATCATTCCATCTTCCGATAGGTGGTAATTGAAGTCACCATGCCATCATCTATGACTATGCTGCAAAATTTTCCTGTCGAAACTGTCGTAGGATCACAACTTCAAGCTGCTGTAACATTGAAAGCATCAAATGGTGATGCCATTTTGAGATTCCTCTGAAAATATGCTTTCTGGTTTTAACTAATTGACTTGTGGTGTATTAAACTGTGTTATCTTTTGCAGGTGCTTATTTCTACAAATGTGATGCTTTTCATTCAGTTGTAAAATGGAAAGCTGTTAGTGATCACTTTATAGTTGTCAATGCAACGGAGTCACTTTTATCAAGTGTTGAGCCTGGTCATAAAATGTATGGTCCACCCTGTTCATGGACCTATGTATATGCTTCTGGTTCTGGTCAGACCATGCTGCATGCTACCCTGTTAAAAGAATACCACCACCCTGATCTATCTCTTCATGGACCTAATGTTTTAAAAGCCTCATCCCGAATTGCAGCATATCCACCTCTTACTCTACTTCAGATGAGTGATGGAAACCAATTTGGTGGATACTGGTTTGATTTTCTTCATGTTGATTTAAGTAAAGGAGAAAACTTGGAGAAGTTATATCTTGTCCCAGGCGCAAGTTTAGATGTTATGCTTCTTGGGGGACCTGAAAAGTGGGACAAAGGTGTCAACTACATCGATACTGTAGAAATACTGGATGGCAAGCATGGTCATCCAAAAGATGGACTTCATGTACATCAGGTTTCTAGAGGCTATCAGAGTGTGTACAGAGTTTTATGCCAATCTTTTGGAAATTATGTAAGCTCTGGATTTATGAGACAGTAATTGTATTCAAGTATCCATTTTGTGTGTGTGTGTGTGTGTGTGTTTGTGTGATGACCGGAGGGTGGATGAAATTGCATTTCTCTTCCTTGATCATTGTAATCTTGATATGTCGTTGGTGGTTTAAATGGCTCAGAAATTGGCTTTCAAGCGTGGGAATTCAGTAGGAGATGACCATCCTCTGCCTGAAATTGCAGAAGCTATGGTATCTGTTATGTGTGCCTTTCCTACTTCAATTGCACTAGTAGTTGATGAACCTGGTAAGTACTAGATATGTTCTTCTCAGATTGATGATAGGCCCTTATGGTGCCTCGTGCACTTTACATGCCATTGACTGAGCTCGTGTTGCTGTCCAGTTAACAAACTCGATGTTATAAGAGCTGCAACTCTTGCTGATTGTGGCACAGAACATATACGTGTCACACCTATTACAGTGGCAAATGGACGAACTATTCGAATTGCTGCGGTTGGCATTGATACTTCTGGGGAAGCTTTTGCAAACTCATCCTCTATTTCTATGAAGTGGGAGTTAATTGGCTGTGAAGGTTTGGCACATTGGGATCATGAGAATGAATCAAAGACGTCTAAATACAATTGGGAAAGGTTTTTAGTCTTACAGAATGACTCGGGACAGGTTGTACGAGAATCTTTATTTTTAGGATCATTTAAAACATTTCAACGTCGTAAGCCTCAGTCAAAAATCTGATACGGTAGCAGAAGGATGGCTGCTAGTTTCTTCTTGTGTTGAATGATGAGATTCTTATTAGTAACTTTGATATTATTGAGGATTTTGACTTTTGTGAGTGTTGATTTCTGGTTTTTTCTGTGTCAATATAGATGAATGAGTCAGTAAAAATATTTTGTTTCTTTAAGTCGAAAAGGCTGCAGTAATTCTCTGCAAATTTGAGTTCAAATCCTATCTAGCTCCTTTAGCATGTTTCAACTTTTTCTTAAGAATGGTGATGATAATGTATTGAGGAGTTGGATGCATGTTTCTCAGTGCATTGTTCGTGCTGCCATTACTGGTTTTGGTGACAAAATAGCCAGTGACCAAGTGCAAAGCTCAGAGAATATTCTCACTGATGCTGTACGCTTACAGGTTTGCTCCTTTTTATTATAATTGATGACAAAAGTTTTGTCTGTTCTTCTGTATTGAGTGTTGTAACAGAAAGTAGTTGTTCCTATGATAAATTTAATGATGTTTCTATTGGTTCTGTAAACATTGCAGCTTGTTTCTTCTTTAAGAGTCAATCCAGTGTTCAATTTGTTATTCTTCAACCCTGATGCCAAGGTAATTATATCATATGCATCCTAATGCTTACGTTATTTGATTTTAGATGAATATGCACTTGTTCATGTCCCTCTCATGCTTAACTGCTAACTTGCTAGGTACTTAAGAGCCAGCAGAGTGCATCATATTGTTGCTTTGCATTAAACCTATCCACGTTCTTGTCCTACTTCATAAAAAAGTATACCATTAATGTTGACTAAAAACAAAAATATATACCCCTGAAGTTTGACCAATTGTCCGCTTTATTGAGTTATAGTTAAGTTCTACTATAGAGCCCTTGTTTCTATGATGAGGTTTGTAATGCTTTTCCCATTTTATTTGCCATTCTTGTTATGTCTATATATTAATGCCATTCCCTTCAAATTCTGGGCCATAATTTTGGATATAATTCAGGTTAATTTATCAATTAGTGGCGGTAGTAGTTTCTTGGAAGCTGTTGTTAATGATTCCCAAGTAGTAGACGTTTTTCAACCCTCACCAGGCTTACAGTGCTTGCAATTGACAATCTATCCTAAGGGTTTGGGGACTGCCCTTGTCACGGTGTATGATATTGGGCTTACTCCTCCAATTGCAGCTTCTGCTACGGTAATGGTGCTCCTCTTGTCTTTTCTCTATATATTATACAGCTTGATGTGAAACCGACTGGTTCGGTTGCATTATTGAGGCTCACAATTGGTAAAAATTGTCAGGTTGGTGCTGTTTAAATTTAGCATTATAGTAAGGGTTGATAGTCGTGAGCCAGAGAAAATGTCATTGGTGAATTCAAAGATCAATTGTAATGCATGATGAGCACCCATAATTTTCGTAACCTTGAAGAAATAAAATCTGTGCTGGATAAGGATTTCAAATTTCTTTTTGTTTTAAAGAAAGTAATAAGTCCATCATATCCTTATTTTCCAGAAATAGGCAGCCTTTTATTGGTGGGCATGTATTCATTCTTGGTGTTTATTCTTTTCTTGTATTCGTATTGTCTAGTATGTTTGGATAGGCAACCAAAAGCTGCAGCATCCAGTAGACTTAGCTACTCTCCGTTGTTGCCTTTTGATGTAGTTTTTAACATATAGCATTACGGCAACACGAAATTTCAATTCATTAAATCACTGCCCATCCAGAATCTTGTTTATTTTATAAACAAATCAGTAGATATGTCTGTCATCTGCTTCATGACAATATAGTTTAGGGATTCTTTCATGTATGAATCTATTTTGCTTCATGACAATATAGGTTAGGAATTCTTTAATGTGTCAATCAATTGAATCCACCAAGGGTTGGTGACTGTCAAGATGCATTGCATGTTTCTTGTGGAGATATGTATTTTTCCAATTCTTTGCAGGTTCAAGTGGCTGATATAGACTGGATCAAAGTTGTTTCTGGAGATGAAATTAGACTCATGGTATGTGTACCTGTATCATCAAGATGATTCTTACTGTAATGAATTAAATTTCATAAGATGCTCTTGATTTTTTCAGGAAGGGCAGTCGCACTCAATAGATCTTTTGGCTGGGATTAGTGATGGAATTACTTTTGACTCTAGCCAGGTTTGAATTGTATAAATCCATACAATCTATGATTAATATTGTTTTGTAGAATCATGGTATTGGCCATGTCTATTGGAAGCATTTGACTGTGGTGCATTCTCCATAAAGTTAGTCTGTCTTGCTTCTAAATTAGTGTTTTCCTGTCATTTGCATGTTCACGTCTTAATGCTATCTCTTTATTGGATCTTAAGTGACCGTGAATTTCTTTGCAGTATGCTTATATGGACATTCATGTGTTTATTGAGGATCAATTTATTGAACTTGTGGACAATGACAATGCCCTTGTTCTCCAAGATGGTTATCTTAGAGCATCACAGTTTAAAATTGTTGCCAAAAGTCTTGGGATGACGACTCTTCATGTAATTCCTTGTTTGATGCACAGAAGTATTTAATTGTTTCAATTATATAATTTCTTTGGTATTAGGTGTACTTTACTCATAGATATTCACATCAGGTCAGTGCTAGGCAGCAATCTGGACATGAAATAACCAGTCAACCTATCAAGGTAGAGATTTATGAACCTCTGAGAATTCATCCACTTGATATTTTCCTGGTACCAGGCGCATCTTACATGGTATGTGCCATTCTTTTCCCTCCTTTTCTTTCTCGGATATATTTTTAATTTCACAATCTGATGACAAGCTATCCTGCAAAATCCATAATTTCTTGTGCTTCTGGTTTTTCAAAATTCTTTCTCTTATTTTGGTTGTCAAGATATTATTTGGGGTTTGGGTTGTATTTCCTTTTTGCAAGTGTATGATCTTTTACTCTTTCTTATCATCCCTCTAAGTTGTACTCATATCATTATATCAATAGCTTTCTGTCAATGGAGGCCCAACTGTTGGTGCACATATTGAGTATAGTTCTATGGATGATGGAATTGTAGCTGTGGAAAGATCCTCTGGGAGGCTATCGGCAATATCTCCAGGAAACACTGTAAGACATGACAAACAATTACTACTTTGTTGAATGTGTCATCAATTGGATTGAAGTTTGAGATGAAAAAGTATTAAAAAGGCAGGGGATTTTCTGCTACATGAAGGTTCATGGTTTTTTATGTTTCTATTTGGGTACTTTTAACATTTGTAACCAACTGTTATTGCTTTCTTTTGGATCTGTGCCTGTTGGCTTTAAATTGGAAACTCTTAAAATAGATCTCTCTCTCTTTCCCACCAATACATACTAGAAGTCATTGTGTTTGTTGGGTTTCATTGCCTATTTCCTTGTGCCCTGTCTCCATCTGTTTTTGAGTAAGTGAGAGAGAGTGGGGATATTTCATGCTACTGCTATTAGCTAGCATTCAACAACCGGATCTGGACTCACCTATCTGCAGGATAGCTTCTTAATAAAGGATTGAATCCATAAGGATATGTTATGTTGTCATATACCCATTAGGATAAGGATTTGTTATGTTATCCTATATCCATTAGGATTTGTTTCTGTTTTATTTTATTTTAAGTTTCCTAGTTAGGAAGGTTTTCTTGTCCAGCAAGAAAAAGAAAATAAGTTAGCTTTAGAAAATGATTTCAATCAATCCTTTTCATACTATGATTAGGACTCTTATATACCATACCACGTTAGGGATATAAAAATGAGGGTTAACATATATTTTAGGGACCCACGAAACATTATTATTCTAATAAAGATTCTGCAGTAAATTCTCCTGAGAGAGTGTCTTTCTCTTATTGATTAAATTCTAAGTTTTATGCTTAGATTTGGTTCCGAGATTAACCTAAAGTCTCTACCTAATTACTTCCGCTGTGTCACTTCTGATTAGATGATTGCGCAAATGGGTAATCGTGGGAAAATTAATTTGTATGATTATGTCAAGATTTTGTGGGGATTCTGTCCATAAAATCTGGTACTAATTATGTCCATTAAATTAGGATAGTGTATCCCATAAATCGTGGAATCGAACAAATCTGTACAAATTTATTTCCTATTTTGTACTAGGGTTAGTGTGTATAAAGCTAATGTGTCTGTTAGTCAGATAACAATAAAAAATTCCTCCTTCAAATTCTGTCATGCTATCAGAGCTGTAGATTTTCTTAGAACTGAAACCTTCAGTTGTTTAGCCATTCCTTTCCTTATACTCTATTGTTTCGATATCAAAACAGAGCAGTTTTGCTAGCCTTCATTGCTGGTTAGTTACTTCCCGTGAGAGGCCTTAATTGCCTAAAAAAAAAAAAGGTTTTTTAGTCCTTGGAGATGTTAGAAGTTGCAAAGACAACTACATCCCAATTAGAGGGGGCTGTTTGGTCTCAACAACTTGGAGAACTCCAAAGTATACATGCTGCATACAGATTAGATGGGAAAAATTAGCTAAAGCAGTCCCAACTTGTAGTACAGTAACATTACGGGTACTGCACCTAAGCCAGAAGAGCTTGGTTTGAAGCACGGGATCAAGAAGACTCCATGATTATGGCATGGTTGGAGAACTCTGTGATTCCTGAAATTAGTGACACATGCATGTTTTTAAACATTGCCAAGGATATTTGGGATGCAATTCTACAAACCTACTCTAGGGATGCAGCCTATTTATTGCTTGGAGATGTTAGAAGTTGCAAAGACAAGAAGTACATCCCAATTAGAGGAGGCTGTTGGTCTCAACAACTTGGAGAACTGTAAAGTATACATGCTGCATACAAATTGGATGGGAAAAATTAGCTAAAGGAGTCCCCAACTTGTAGTACAGTAACATTACGGATACTGCACCTAAGCCAGAAGATCCTCAGTTTGAAGCATGGATCAAGATTTCTTACTTGACTTGTCACTTTTCATGCCAAAAAATGAGCATCCAATTATCCCCATATCTACTAAACTTGCACCAACACCTACACTACCCGATCCTGAACCCGCAGTTGAAGAAGTGAGACAACCTGAACCTGAACATGAATCTGAACTTGTAATTCAAAATCCTCAGGAAAAAATAGATTTTGCTCTTGAAAATGTGAGATTTAGCAAAGGACAAGTGTTTGCAAGGAAGATAAAGGTTGCTCCAAAATCTATTCAGGCCCAAGAGTCCAACCTAAATTTTAAGAATGAGGTGACAATTTCTAATCCTTTATTACATAATGAAAATGAATTTCAGGAGTGATGATAACTATGATTTTCCTATTGCTATTAGAAAAGGAATGAAAGAATGCAAGAAAAGACCTTTATATCCTCTTGCAAATTTTTTGTCTTTTAATAATTGTTCACGATCCCATAAAGCCTTTCTTATTAGTCTGAACATCATTGCCATCCCTACCGTCTTATTTGAGGCTTTGTCTAATGAGAAATAGAAACAAGTTATAAATGTGGAGATCGAGGCATTGGAGAAAAATAAAACTTGGGAGTTGGTGAAGTTGTCAGTTAGGAAGAAACCAGTGGGATGTAAATGAGTGTACATAGTTAAATATAAAGCAGATGGATCAATAGAAAGATACAAGGCAAGGTTTGTAGCTAAAGGGTATATGAAAACTTATGAAATTGATTATCTAGAGACTTTTGCTCCAGTTGCAAAGTTGAATACTTTTAGAGTTTTATTGTCACTTGCTGCTAATTATAGTTGGGAATTACAACAATTTGACTAGAAGAAGAAATTTTTATGGAGGTTTCACCAGGTTATGAAAAGAAATTGGCTGCTCATACTATTTGTAGATTGATGAAGGCCTTGTATAGGCTCAAACAATCTCCACGAGCATGGTTTGGAAGATTTGCAAGAGTTATGATGACTATGGTATGCGAACAAAGTCAAGGGGATCACACATTATTCAGTAAACACTCATCTACAAGGGGAGTCACTATTCTCTTGGTGTATGTTGATGACATAATTGTGACAGGAGATGCTAAAGAGAAAGAGATCTTAAGTCAATGTCTCGGGATTGAGGTTGCTTACTCTAAGTAGGGCATTTTTATCTCCCGACAAAAATACATCATAGATCTTCTCAAGGAAACAGGTAAAAGAGCATGCAAAACAGCAAGTGCTCCAATAGATTCAAATATTAAACTTGGAATAGCAGAGGAAGATATTACCTTGGACAAGGGAGCATATCAACGCTTCGTAAGAAAACTCATTTATTTGTCCCACATATGACCAAATATAGCATATACAATTAGTATGATTGGCCAATTCATGCATAATCCAATGGAAGTCCATTTGTGAGCAGCTCACTGAGTGTTACAATATCTCAAGGGAACATTAGGAAAACGCATTATGTTGAAAAGGAACGGAGATTTTGCATTTGAGGTATACATGGATGTTGATTATGATGAGTCAATTGTTGATAAAAGGTCAACTGCTGGATTTTGCATCTTTCTTGGTGGAAACCTTGTGACATGGAAAAGTATAAAATAAAATGTGGTATCATGTCTTAGTGTAGAGGTTGAATTTTGGGTAATGGCTTAAGGTGTTTGTGAACTACATTGGTTGAAGATTATTCTGGAAGATTTGAAGATCAAGTGGGATGGTCCAATGAGACTCTACTGTGACAACAAGTCTGTCATCAGTGTAGCTCACGGCCCAGTAAATTATGATAGAACAAAGCAAATCAAAGTTGACAGACACTTTATCAAAGAGAAGTTGGAAGGTGAGTTGATTTGTACACCTTATGTATCTACGCATATTCAACTTGCAAATGTACTTACCAAAGGGTTAAATAGTCCAATTTTTCAAAGTATTGTATCTAAGCTGGTAATAGCCAATTCCTATTGAACTGCTTGAGGGGGAATGTGAAACAAAATCTTTGTGATTAGGTCCCAATTTTGTGGGGATTATGTCCACAATATCTGGTACTAACTTTGTCCATAAAATTATGATAGAGTATCCCATAAGTCATGAGATCTAACAAATCTGTACAAATTTATTTCTTATTTTGTACTAGAGTTAGTGTGTATAAAGCTAACGTATGTCTATTTGTCAGATATGAATAAAAAATTCCTCCTTCAAATTTTGTTATTAATTAAACAATTTTTAATCATGATATCCTTCAAGCATAACAAATATGAACCACTGCTGTTTTTTTAATTCTCTTTCCTTGATTTTTCATCTATTCTTATTGTTAGACTGGATACTTGCAAACAAATTTGAATGGTTTAGGCAAGTTTTTGTTTTGTGTATGACATTAGATTTATGATCATTGTGTGCAACGTTATATGTTTCCATTCGATTTTTTGTTGTCAGAAAATATTTTCCACAGTTTATGGGAGTGGGCATGTTGTGATTTGTCAAGCATACGCTACTATTAAAGTTGGGGTTCCTTCTTCAGCAATATTAAGTGCGCAAAGCGAACAACTTGATATTGGCCTTGAGATGCCAGTATATCCTTCATTCTCTGAGGCAAGAGTGAAAGCCATTGAATTTGGATTGATTTTAACGTTGCTTCTTGAAATAATGACTGTTTGAATCAATTGTCAGGGTGATTTATTTTCATTTTATGAGGTTTGCGGAAGTTACAACTGGACAATAGATGATACAAAGGTTGGATTTAGTTTTCTGTCTTATTTTCTTTTCAAGTTATTTCCTTATACCGGGTTATAAGATATTAGCTATCAAACCTATTCAGGTGCTAAATCTCTATGTGACGGAGGGGTTGCATAGTGAAAAGTGGTTGCCATTGGATGATGATAAAGAACTTGGTTTTGTCAAAGTCTTACATGGAAGGTATGCTACGCTTCATGTGCTTTGCCTTAATTGCATTTAGGCATATAGCCTTGGTATGCTTTAATTCTTAAAGCTTTTAGGAAATGCTACTATTCCTCAGAAGCTTCTTGGTATATTACTTGCTGGCGGTGCAGCTAAGAGTGATTAGAGCTCCTTTATTTTCCTTTACGTGTGTAAATCTCTATGGATATCTTTTTTTTTAATTTCTTAAACCTACAAGGTAAATGTTTTTACCAACTCAGTATAAAACCTAATTCTAAATATTTTATTGACTTTTTAAGGATTTAGATTGGTTCATTAAGAATTCATGTAATTTGATTGTAGTCATTACAGTTGGAAGAGGAACTATCTTAAGATCTAGTTTCTTTCTAGGAATTTTAGCCAATTGAAGGAATATTTTGATTAATATGTTATTGATTCCATCAATAATGAGGATCAAGTATCATGCATTGATAAATGAACAAAAATTTGACTAAAATTAAGGGTAAAAGATACATTCCTCTCCTATGTTTTGCACTTTTGCAAAATGAAAGCATCTTGGGTTATTAAAAAATACGAAAAGGGAATTTTGAGTATGATTTTGTTGAGTTATTCTAATATAATTTACTATTAAAGTAGGTCGGAGCAGTCATATAGAGTCTTTCGCATTTTTAATAGTCAATCATATAATAGTCTGTCATGGAAACTCAGCAACAGTCTTTTAAAAATATTTTTAATATTGCATGATGTTTTTCTAGTAGTTCTGAAATACAAAGATGCATTTGGAAAAGTGAAAACCATAAGGGAGATCCAAGTCTTTGACCGTTAAAAGAAAGATCAATCTTTGAGATCTTCCTTTCTAAAGGAGTGAAATAGATAGAATTCTTTGATTGCCTTGTGACAAATAAATGCAATTTATTGTTACGTTAATTTCTCAAAATACTAAAATTGAGATATCTATGTGCTATACAAGTAAGGAACAATAGCAAAATTTTAAAAACTTCCATGTCTATGTTTCCTTTACAAGTGTTTTATCTTCTAGTGGATTGATGTGATGCCAAAATGACCAGTAATATAACCTGGCTTGTTTTGCAGAAACCAAGAAGATTGTGCACTATTTATTTTTTAATTTTAGCCTAACTAGAGTGAATTTTTGATCTAATGAATGAGGCCTAAGTTGCCTGACTAAATTATAGTGGTGAGGGGCTGTGGATACTCTTCTTTTGCAGAGAGTCAGAAAATTAGAAGTTTGATACTGTAACGATTCCACCATTTGATTATAATATTTGCTTGTCCTATGCTAATGTATGTGGTCTATGAAAAGGGTGAGTTGTCCATGTTTTTGTAGGTATCAAATATTAAGTATGACACTTTGTCTACTATTTTAAAATCTAGACACAGCGTTTTCATGAACCTGTGTTGGCATTTGAAAAAATTGTCACTCCATTCCAGATCTGCAGGCCGTTCAAATGTTGCAGTTACATTCTTGTGTGAATTTGTTTCTCCTTCATACTCAGAAGCAAGATTTTATGATGCTTCCGTGTCTATATTCGTTGTTCCTGGTCTCCCTCTTGCCCTTGGAGTTCCAATAACATGGGTGCTTCCACCTCATTATGTTACGTCTGAACTTCTTCCTTCATCCACGGAATTGCATGGCCAATGGGATAGTAAGAGTCGGAAGGGAACAATTATCTATTCACTAATAAGAAGTTTTGCTGGAAAGGAAGAAATTTGGCAGAAGGATGGTATTACGATAAATGAGGGTAGAATAAGAACTACAGAAAGTGACAATTTGGCATGCATACAAGCTAAAGAACGCTTAACTGGAAGAATGGAGATTGCCTCTTGTGTCAGGGTTGCAGAGGTATTGATTTGTTTTTGCACAAAACTGATTTTCAATCCATCTCACTTGGTGAGCAGTTGAAGGGAAAGGAGTGCCAACTGCTTGGCTATTCCCTCAAACCTAATAAATGTATAAATTTATCTCTCATCTGTTTGTATTTTTCGGATTTGGAGTAACAGTTTACTTGCCCAGCACTTATCTTATACATGCTAACTGTGTATTGTCATGTAGGATGCACTGTATCAGATATCTTGCCTTTGCTGATAAAATCATTTTGATGTTCATAATTTCTGTTGGTTCTACCAGATCTGCAATTTATATTGCTAAAAGATTGTCATTAGTCCTGGAAACTTATATTGGTCATTCATGTTTTTTCAGGTGACTCAAATAAGAATAAGAAATAAGGAGTTTCCCATCCGAGTAATTTTTATGGCAGTTGGTTCTGAGCTTGATCTGCCGATAGGCTACTTGGATGCTTTAGGTATTGAAGTTTTAGCGGCTTAATTTATTGACTTAATAGCTATTTGGTCATGTTCTATTCTAGTCCTCATTGTTATTCTTTTATTTTTCATTTCACCAGGAAATCCCTTCTATGAAGCACATAATGCCATTCCCTATTATGTTGAGACTAACCACCATGATATTGTCTCCATTTTGGATAAGAGCAATGGCAGCATGAATATCCATCTGAAGGTCTGTCAAAAAAGTTTGCTATTAATTTGTAATTATGTGACTCGTCCAGTTAGTTGCTTTTATCCTTTTCTTTTACTTTATACTTATAACAATATCAACTGCAAACAGCACTGTTTTGCATAAGAATTTGCTGCCTTTCTTGTGTTTATCAAATTTCTTCCGGCTGTATTTATAAATGCCATCATTTTATCAAATTTATGATTGAAGGCAATGAGACATGGTAGAGCTCTTGTTCGAGCATCAATCAACAGAAATGCTCAGAAGTCCGACTATGTGCTGGTAATTGCTGCCTCTTTTTCACGAATTTTCTTTACGCAAACAGTTGTTGATTTCAATGATGTTTTGTTGTGAAATGGTTCATATTGCTCAAAATATCTGGAGGAGGAACTTCACTCTTTTATTTCCCTCGAGAATAAGGAAAAAGAAGGGAGAGGGTTGGTGGTGGCAAGAGCCTTCTTAGATTTGCTAATTTATGTTGCTTGGTTCTTGTGGAAGAGAAAAATAGACATTAAGGACTTATTATGAGTTAGGTTTTAGCTTATCTATTTATGGTAGTAAGGAATACATGTTAACACAAATATTTCAAAATAAGATATTTAAACAATTTCCATATGATTTGTAGCTGTGCAGAATATATATAATACTATTAAATCTCTATCTTAAAATTGGAATATATTACAAATAGTCTTTAATTTAAAGTTCATATAAAAATATACCTTGATGGATTCATCTTTAAGCTGCTAAGTCCCCGTTTAATTAAATTTCTTCCAACAAATTGATCATAAACCTGTTCAATTAACATAAGATATTGAATTCCCCAAACATATTGGTAGTAACATTCCCTAATTAGCGTCAAACAAAATTCTCTCCTAGTCTTTTGACTTTTATTTTATGTTCTAACATGACATCAAAGCAAAGTCCCCCAAACTGATTCTCGATGACTTGTTAGTGAGGTGTTACTAATTCATTCTCGATGAACCTCTTTCTTTGTGAGGAGATTTTTGCATTGGTGATTTCTTTTGATTGATGGAGGTTTTGACCTTAGATTTGACCTCATTAGTGGCATTTCAAGCAAAATTTGTCTTGACAAAGCACTTCCAAGGGTGAAAAGTCATCTGATAAAATATTCTATGCTTTTGAGGAGGATTATTAGAATATTTCAAGATTTCCTATGATCATACTTTCATTTGTCATAATGAGAATAATTATAATCATAATGTGATTGGATTATTCACTAAATCAAGGCAGTTAGATATGTATATGATTCTTATGATTTAAGAAATCCTGGCATCTTAATAATTTATCAAATGTGTGTTAACCTTCACTTTTGTAACACTACTGATCACTACTTATGAAGAATGCGTATGTATATATGTCTAATTGAACATAGTTAATGGTAGAACTTGACAATGTTCAAATAGAATTCATCAACCTGTTTATGATTTTTAAAAAAATGTTCTTCAAATTCTGATGATAATTGGACTTCTTCTTTTTAAATAAGTTTTTGAATTATCATCCCTTACAAAATCATAAAAAATAATTTTCTGATCACATATTTTTCAAATTTTTACAAACCGTAAATTGGATTATTCTTAACACTTGCACAAATTTTTAGGAGACAGTAATTGGGATACATGTATGTATTTTTAATAGGTTATACATTTGATATTTTGGTCAAAATTCAGGATGTTCGAAATAGTATACTCTATTATATGATAGACAAAAATCTAGTAAGGAAGATGTAGCGCCAGTTGTTTTTATGTTCATGGAGGTAGAACTTTATGACCAAACATCTATTACTCCTCTCTTCTCTTTCTTTTATTTCATATTCTTACAATTTCAGATTGAGATACTTCAACTTTTCCGACATGGGATGTTCCTTTTGTAGTATATATAATATTAGAAATGACATCTGTAACAATTTTGAGAGTAATCATTCACATTTGCTTCTCACCCAACTCAATAACTTGTCAGCATATCCAGATGATCATGTGCTTGGTTGATCTACTTTTGCATGTAAATTGATATGACTTTACTAGATTGCTGTTTGTTTGTGCGCTTATACTATGCATCTCAACTTTAAATATTCCCTGAACTTGCCTCTATTTGTTCAACCATTGTTTTTTCAAGCCTTTTCGGTGAGAAAATTCCTTATTCAATTTTGCTGCAACACTTTATCTAGAGTAGTTCCAATTCAGGGCAGGTACCCCTGACTTGTTTTCTTTTTTATTTTCAGATTTCTGTTGGTGCACATATATATCCTTCTAATCCTGTTCTCCGCCAAGGAGCTTCTCTTAACTTCAGTGTAAAAGGTAGTCTATGTCAACTACTTCAATATTCTTCTCATTTCTCCTCCTGTATGTCCTCTTTAAGTGCTTGTGGCTTTTGTGTGAAATAATGAACCAAATTTCTTCCCAGTTATAGGTTCCTTAAAAGATGAATATTTATTATTGTTCTTTCTGACAGGTATCGATAAAGTTTCTGGCCACTGGCATAGTTCCAACCACAGTGTTATATCTATAGATATGCAGTCTGGAAAAGCTGAAGCAGTTGGGTTGGGTTCAAGCCAAGGTACTGAAGAATTCCAGCTTTTTGCAATGTTGAATACTGCAAGCATATGGAAAGTTAACAAGCTAAGTTGTCTGTGTAAACAGTAATTTTCAAATGCTCCGGTATAAATTTGCAAACAGCAGTTACAGTGATATCAGGAAATGTCATTTCTATTGATGTCCCAGAGGAGATGCTAACTAATGTTCCTTATCCCACAAAGGGATACAGCTTCTCTGTGAAGTTCAGGTTTGTATACAATTCGATGTTTTACTTTTCATGGCCTCAAATTGCAATTTCAAGCATTTTCTCATCAAATTCCAATTATATCATACTGAAAGTCTTGTTTGTGTATAAGATGTTTGAAGTGCCTGTGAGCGATAATACATGTAATATTATACATAGTTCTGATTTCATGACGGAACGTATTTCTGTTATCTGCCTTCAGCAAACATGGGGCGCAAGGACCTTTCTGTGTCGTGTGTGTAAAACTCAGATGCATCGTAGTTGTGGAGGATGTAACTATTGCTGGTTTGATGCATTGTTCACACCAAGTTATCTTCTTCAAATCT
This sequence comes from Erythroxylum carthagenense, assembly GCA_026413575.1. Lineage (NCBI taxonomy): Eukaryota > Viridiplantae > Streptophyta > Magnoliopsida > Malpighiales > Erythroxylaceae > Erythroxylum > Erythroxylum carthagenense. Next base: position 12,866,961 of record JANZLD010000008.1, on the reverse strand, counting down.
AATACCAGACCTAAAGATTCATTGAGTTATGCTACAGTGTTGAATGTTTCTTGGACATATATCCATGCATTAAACATCGTTTAACAATAAGTATGTTCTTGTGTTTGAATAACCAGATAGAATAGCTAAATTTTCACTACCTTCCTTTTCCCTTTTGTTCAACTTTGCTTGATTAATTCATGGATATGGCCTGTACTTTTAAGCTTTATGGATATAATAAATAAGTACTTCTTCTTTGATTACTGGGCCTAACCTAGAGGCTTTGTAGTGTGGGGATGGAACTATCTGGCGTTGATGCATTCTTTACCACCAAATTGTTATCTTCTGCTTTAATAAATGTTCTCTGACTCAATATCAAAGCTCGTTATTTATGCTTACGCCCTCCTTCCATTATTTACATTGAGAACCTTTACTATTATGCTGTATGTTCTACCCATGCATTAAACACCAGATAACAGTAAACATTGCCACTTATTTAAACCGGCAGAAAGAAAGCTAACCTACCATTTCCTTTCTGTTTGGCCTTTGCTGATTAATTAATGAAGTTGAGCTGTTCAGCTCTACTATTGGTAGCTAGTTTATGGTACATCATCTTCATTGCTATTCTATTATGGAGATGTTCATAAGGTTAATTATGTGAAGAACTTGTAGTTTTGTTTTCTTTTAACCTTTTATGATGCACAGTGACGTTGATGCATTTGATTATTTTATCTAATTGAAACAGTGACACCTGTGACAAGTTTGAAGCTATTGGAAATGGTAAAGAAATGCTATATGACTGCAAGGTTGATCCTCCTTATGTTGGGTATGTTCTATGCGTCCATGTTGTCTATACCTAATCAATATAAGATTATCTAATGGGCTTCACATGTTGTGCATTCAAGGTATGCAAAGCCTTGGGTGAATCTTGACAACGGCAACTCCTACTGCCTCTTCTTCCCCTACTCTCCGGAGCATTTAGCTCGTTCAATACCCAGATCTAAGGACATGAGACCGTATATTTCTTTTTCTGTCAGTGCTTCAATCCGAGAAGCTAACCATATCTCTGGATCTGTGTCTGCAATTTTCATTGGAGGGTTTTCCATTTTGGATATGAACAAGGTGATTTGATCACATTTCTTTATTCAAAAACCAATGCTGATATCAGACTAATTGGCCAATGTACAATTTACAAACCCATGGGCATAAAACTTTTCAGAACAGTATGGATATTGTAATCCGTCTTCAATTTGAACCTTTTCAATCAGTGCGCATTGGAATAAAACATAATATGTTTCATTTTGCAGGACTCAGGACACTTGAATCTGACACCAGACTCCAACAAGACTACTATAACTATTTTGGGAAACACAGGTGAATTCCTAGATTCCTTGCATTCCATTTTCTCACTTCTAATATGCTGCAGGGAGTGGTGCACTTATTTGACCTTTCACAACCTAAGATGAGATGGCTATCCATAACCTCCTTGAGACATGGCATCAGCTGTGGGTGCTTTGAATACATATTTTCTTCCAAGACTGAGTTTCTGAATTCAGTGGGCAAGACCACGAGTTGCACCATAATTGCCTTAGTGAATACGTAAATTGTTACTTTATGTGCTAAGGCAAATCAATCAAGTAATTTTGTGGAGATTTTCAGTTATGTATTCTTTAGTTACCTAAAAAACTTCGTCTTAGTTTATTAAGCTTATTGGTTATAACTCAAATCATACCTGAACTTAGCAGCTACTGCCTCACTAATTTATTGGCATTTTGTCCTACCTCCTTTAGTCAATGTGTCACCCTTGCTCCATATTTCTAAACTATTACTGTTAATATTTCCGTGTCTATAGAAGCTCTAGCTGGGTACTTTTGTGATTAAAGGGTTTGATTTCATTTTACTGATGACTCTAGAAATCTGAAGTGTCAGTTGACCAGAACTCGTTGGATATGATTTTAGCTTATTGGGTTATTTCTCATTGTAGATGTTGAAATCTACTGGCATGACCGGGATCACATGAAGATAAGCCCAATCCACAAAGAAGATTTTGGGATTGGTGGTCGAGCAGAATATGAGGTCAGATTACACTGTTTGCTTTTGATGATTGCCCCTGCTGCAAGTATTTGGAGTGATCCTAGTTGTTGAACAATGGGCATTAAGTGGTTACAGTAGAACAATGATGCTGCCGTTCATTCTTGAACATGCTTTTCTCATTAAGTAAAATAAATGGCCTCAAATGATTTTTTGAGTAGACATATCAAAGCTCATTACTTTTCTGTTCATTGTTTTGGATACTCTTGTTCTTATTCAGGTTGAAGTGCAAAGTTCCGTGAAATTGAAAGACAAGATAATCATCACACTTCCAGCCAATGGTAACTGACTCCGTCCTCCATACTAAGAGCTGCTTGCCAGCAAGTACATGAAAACAATCACCCAACTTTGTTGTTCGGTAATGCAGGGCAAAGAGTGGAAATTGACGTCAGTTATGAACCTGGTTCAAGAGCAGCAACAAAACCACTCTCTAGTGAAACCCTTTGGCCTCTCGTACTTGGATTTATAGTCCTGGTGGTACTGACAATGGCCACTGTCATGTTTGTTTTTGAGATATCAAACAGATATCGGCCTTCCGGCTCCGTATCGGTTGCCTCTCCAAGTTTGTCAGCCCCCATCACACCGGAGCGGGGAAGAACTTCTGTTTCAACTGAACAGTCTCCACGAACACCTCAGCCATTTGTAGATTATGTAAGGAGGACAATAGATGAAACCCCGTACTACAAGCGAGAAGCTAGGAGGAGGGTTAATCCCCAGAACACTTACTAGAGCCAAAATTTTTGTTGTATATTAGTGGAAGGAAATCTGCCAAAATTTCCTGTGCCAATGCTTCTGTAGTGTTGTACAATTTCTGAGTTTGTTGTTCTGTTGTTGGTTAAGGATTGTTTCACCTCATGTACGTTTCCGTTCTTCTTCTTATTCTTCTTCTATATTTGGTCTTGTTGCATCCATCCCCTGATTTGCGTGTTTATGTTCCAAACAATATAAGCTTAAGCTCAACCCCAGCCTCAACCTGATGATGACTTCTCAGGGCTCAATGTCAATCCAATCTTTTAAGTTATATCAGCTTGTTTCATCTCTTTTCGAGGTATTGATAATTATAAAATGTAATTACTAACAGCTACTCAGCTGGTGGGAAATTGAAGTTTGGTAATTTGTCTAATATTACTCTGTTAATCTTATCTAATGGTTAAAACTACATCGTTTTGAGTATTTCAGAAATTGTTCATCTCTGTCCGATGTTCATCTTAACATTGGACGAATTGGTGAACCTAAGGTGAAGCGGCCCCAATCCCCAAAACGGAACTGTTCAAGAAAATAACCCATAGTCGAACACTCACGTGGTGCCGAAAATTGGATGGTTTACACTAAAAAAAAAAAAAGTCTGAAAATTCAAAAAGAGGGCTTTAACTTGTAACTTTTAAGGGTTTTGAATAGAATAAAATAATGTAAATAAATAAATAAATAAATAAATAAATATATATTTAAAAGAAAAGAAAATAATCTATAAGAATAATAGTATTATTAATCCATTTAGGGCAAACGTTCCTTTTTCTCGTCTCCCGTTTTCTTCCTTCTTCAACAAAAGCTTCGCTCTTTTCCGCGCAAATCAAAATCTGGAATCCTCATGAACCCACAAGACAGCGAGCCGATTCTTGATGGAGGACCCAACGAACTAAGGTCTAACGACCAATTTGGGGAGGAGGATAAGTCTCACTCTCACACCGGAGATGGAGCGAGCCCTGGGTATGATAAAGTTTTTCTCCTTTTTCTTTTCCTGTTTTTGCTTTGTTTCATGAAATTGAGATAAAAGCATATGAGCTTCGATGTGGGTTTTGTTGGTTTAGTGCCTCTGCCTTGAATCTGGACCTCTTTTTTGTCGGAAAAGACGACATGTTTTAGAAATCAAACTTAGGGATCTTTTTACTTTCGTTACAAATTGATTATTGAACTGTCTTTACTTTCTTTGCGTTTAATACGCTTCACACAGCTTAGACAGCTGCAGGTGCAAAAATATAGCTAGTATGTTCTATTGATATCGCTGTTTATACTAAGATATTTTTCCAATTTAGCGAAGTTTAGCAAAGTCAGTTGTGTTATGTGTTGATGTAATTGTGGGCATGTGTTGATATATTATTTTGCCTTTGCTGCTAGTTCATGGAAACCTATTTGTTTAGTTTGTTTAATATTACTCAACATGTTGCAGAAAGATATTTATAGGAGGTTTAGCAAGAGAGACTACTACTGGTTAGTTTGTTCATCCTGTGCAAATTTGCAAATTGTATAATTTACATCTGATTGGTGTTTTCTTTTTCCTGGTTTTTCATATTTTTTCTTTGTCTTCCGCATCTGTTTCTGCAGCTCAATTCATCAAACATTTTGGTAAATATGGTGAGATTACGGATTCTGTGATAATGAAGGACAGGAAGACGGGCCAACCGCGTGGCTTTGGCTTTGTGACCTATGCAGATCCCACAGTTGTTGATCAAGTCATTCAAGACACGCACATTATTAATGGGAAACAAGTAGGGTTTGCGTTTTCTTATTTCATTGAAAGACATGAACTGTTGACTCTTTGTTCCATAATCAAGAAATTGGACTTAGAAGCTTTGCTTGCTTCCTTAATTTCCCAAAAAATAAAATGGACTTAGAATCATGTCTATGGTTTTCTGATATATGTTTTATTATCATATTTCTTAGGTGGAGATCAAGAGAACAATACCAAAAGGTGCTATTGGATCTAAGGATTTTAAAACCAAAAAAATTTTTGTTGGTGGAATACCTGCTTCAGTTACCGAAGGTATCTACTCTCTAGAAAGCTGGATCTTTGCCTTTGATTTTCACGAGTATAAAAGTTGCTTGATTATATGTATCCATTGCAATGGACAGATGAATTCAAAGAATTCTTTTCGCAATTTGGAGAAGTTATAGAACACCAAATCATGCGGGACCACTCGACCAATCGCTCTCGGGGCTTTGGTTTTATCACTTTTGACAGAGAACTGGTGGTTGATGATCTTTTGGCTAGGGGCAACAAGCTTGAACTTGCTGGAACCCAGGTGAGAAGAATGTGGAATACCTTTAACTACTCATTTTTTGTTCTTTTCGTTCTGATTCTCAATAATCTTTTCCCTTCCATCTGTCTGTCTTTTTTCAACTTTTCGGCGCCCTAATCTCTTGTATTTGTCAGTTCATGTGACAGAAACCATTGTTTAAAGGATTTATTCTCTTGCAACACCTCAAATTAAAACCCTATAGATGTATACTTTTGGGTTGTGCCTCTCCAAAGTTTCTTTTACAACCAGTTTCAGTTTGTAAATTGTCATTTAGATTGGCTGTTTGTCTTTTCTCGTCTTCTTTTGTGGTAGCCAAATTATTAAAAGCTACATATATTAATGCACAATATAATTATGAGTAACCTAGCGGGTTCCTCAATTATTGAAGTTCAGAATGTTGATAAACTGACTAAGTTATGTTCCCAAGATGTATCCTTTATTTACTTCCCTATGAATTGCCCTGTTTAAGAGGACTAGACCATATTTATTTCATAGTTCATTCGGGAGATTCTATGATCACAGAATAATCTTTATCATGTTTCAAGTGATGATAGGTTTTAGGCTTCAAAATGACTCCTACCCATTGATCTTTTTAACAGCATGCTTTTTTCTTCTCTGTGTGTACTGTCTAGGTTGAGATCAAGAAGGCAGAGCCAAAGAAGCCTAATCCCCCACCACCCTCTTCCAAACGCTACAATGACTCTAGACCTAGTTTTAACAGTGGATTTGGTGAGTCTTATGGTGGATATGGTGCCGGTGGATTTGGTACCGGTGGTGGTGGTGGCAGTTATAGAGCAGGGGGTGCTTATGGGGGTAGAGCTGGAGGTTATGGTGCATATGGTGGTAGTGAATTTGGTGGTTATGGCGGATATGGCGGCGGCGGCAGTGGAATAGGCCCTTATAGGGGAGAACCCTCCATGGGATATTCTGGTCGTTACGGGGGAGGCTTTAGTAGAGGTTATGATTTTGGAGGTTATGGTGGCCCCGGTGAGAGTTATGGTGGATATGGTACGGGTTATGGCAACAACTATGACACCAGCCTTGGGGGTGGCTATGGAGCTACTGGTGGAGGTTCCTTCTATGGAAGTAGAGGAGGATACGGTGGTGCAGGTACTGGAAGATATCATCCTTACGGGAGATAGATGGTTCTTGAGGCCAAGATTTAGGAAATATATGGCGTAAGGGCATTGTGGGTTGTCTAGATTATGATATTGAGGTTGAGTTTTCAATTTTGTTGGCTTTCTTTCACCTAGTCAAAGGAGGTTCTTGGTATTCTTTTCTCTGAATATTAGATCGTCTAATCATCTTTTCTCTTGCCAAGATCAGAAGACCGAAGAAACCATTTGTTCCTTGTTTTAACACCATGAAGTGCAAACTGGACAGAACATTGTATCCTCACTCAGATTGTGAAAGAGAACACCTGAGACTTAAATTGCACTTAGATGAAAACTTAGATTCTGTTGTACTACCAAATAAAAACTTAAAAATTATGTTGTTGACTTGAAGATGGTCTTGTGTGAATCCATTCTTCAAATGCCTGAAATTAGCTATCTATTTCAGAAGAATGCTTTCTGAAGACAATGGTTTTTCTAACACAACGGAACTGCTGTAGGGTATTTTAATTGAAAATTTTTAAAATGATTGAAAAAGTTTTGTACAAAATTTTAAAGTTTAATTATAAAAGAAGCTGTTAGAAAAAAAATTTTATTTTAATTTATAACAATTAATAAGTTTATAAAAATTAATTAATTAATTTAAAATTTTATCAATAAAAATTACTAAATTAAATTAGACAAAAAAAATTGAAAATCAGGTTGAAAGGTTAGTTTAGTTTTAAAACATGGATTAAACCATCTATTTTGTAATCTTTAAAAACATAATATTTGATCAACTGATTTGATTTTTTATTTTGATTTTTAGTTTTTTTGGGTTTTTAAATTTATAAAAATATATTTTTATTTTTATTTTTGTTATAATATGATATATTATGCATCAAATATATATTATTTAATTGTTTAATATTTAAAGTTTGGATTAATATAAATAAACA
>JANZLD010000008.1:12841424-12859724 GCA_026413575.1 Erythroxylum carthagenense | reverse complement strand
GATTAATATAAATAAACAGGTTAATTACAAAAAAAACTCAAACTTTCGTTAATTTTTTAATTATAACCTGAAATTTAAAAAGTAGCAATAAATTATTATATTTTTAATTTTTTTCAATTTTAAAATAAACTTTAAAAAGTGACAATAAAATGATCAAATTTTTATTTTTTTTAATTCTAACCCGACGCTAGTGTTTCTGTTAAATTTGATAACATGACACATATTTTAGAAACCTTAATTATTAATACATGTCAGCCAAAATTAACACATCAAATGAATATTAATGAAACGATAGCGTTTAATCACATAATAAAAACGATGTCATTGTTTAAAAATGATCTAAATCAAATTACGCAGATTTGACGACTTTAAGGTTTGATTTCAATTTTTCCCTTTCGTTTTCAGTTTGTTCTCTCGACGCCTTCACCTTTTGATTTTTAGATTTCGCAACTCAGGCACTCTCACGCTAAGAACAATAAGAGAACAGACTAAAGACGAAACTTACTTGTGCAATACGCTATAATGCAAGAGTAGTTTGGAGCGTAAGAAGAACAAATAGAAAACAAATGGTTGAGGAAGAACAACAAATAACGTCGGAGTAAAAGAAAATTGAAAATTTGAGCATTTTATTATTATGTTTTAAAGTTAGGGCTAGAATTGAAAAAAATTAAAATTTTAGGTATTTTATTGTTACTTTTTAAATTTTGAGTTATAATTAAAATTTTACGAAAATTTAAGTTTTTTTTAATAATTAAACTTAAATAAAAATTCGAAACATTTGCGTAAAGAAAAATATTTAACGAGTGAAAAAAAGATGAGGTGAAGGTGTGAATTAATACTAAAACTCTGTGGTTTGCTGAGAATGAGAGACACGTCGATTATCTATTAAAAATTCTGGCTTTCTTTATATACACGAAAATAAGTTATCGAAAAACTAAGAAGCAAAAGAAGAAGATGGCAATGGTACCATGGAATCTGGGAGCTCATCAGAAGGTGCGAGTTCTAACAATCCCACTAAAGTTTACGGTTGCTTGTTCTGTCATTTCGTTTGAACTGAAAAATCTTGAATGGAATTAGATGAAAAGAAGTAAATAAGCAATTTTTATAGTGTTTTGATTTGTGTGAGGTATTGAATTTTGGCAGACACCGAGTCTTCATGTTGTGTGTAGAAAGAAGGAACGAGACAGAGATCATTTCCATCCTTACAAAGTCATTGAAATCACTCCTCCACCCAAGAATCTTGGCATTCGTTGCTTTCCTCCTGTGAGTTTTTGGGTTTTGTTTGTTCTTGGTTCTTTTGATAATCTTTTCAGATTGCAACTGCTGTTAATATTCTGAGAATTCGGTTTGTAGTTTACAGGTTTGTAAATTGTAAGATAGGAACTGTATTAACGTCTTCTGATTAATACCATGCCAATTTGTCAACTTGGTGAGAAGTCATGAACCTTTTTCTGGGTTTTAAGCGGTTGGGATTGCAAGGGTTTGAGAATTATTACTGATCTGGTGAATAGGGTAATAACTAGAAAGCTATGAAAGCCCCTTAACTAGAAAATCATCTATAGCTGTCCTCTCGGTTAACAGGTATGTTATCATGTTGATCATGATATCTGTTCTAGATGCATAATACTTTTGACATGGAATCGAGACATTTAAGTAGAAATATGATCTAATAAGGTATTTAGTTTCATACCTTGTAAAATGTTGACATGGTTGAGACAATCACAGTCCTTGTAATTCCTGCTCCAATTAGTTTCAACATTGTGATGCGAGGGATGGTTATATCGCAGCATCTTGTATGGCAGTAAAATTTCGTTTATGATGTCAAACTGTTTTGACAGTAGAGAAGTGAATCTTTCTTGGAGCTTCAATTTAGGAGAGAAATATCATAAACCAATGTTTGTTAATGAAGTGCGTTTGTTTCTTTTGAGATAGCAGACCAAGATGAAAAGTGAAGAGATATGTTTAGTGTATAAGTTCAGCTCTCCATGTAAAAAGGTTGCAAAGAGAAAAGTGATTGATATTTGCATCATATTACTTATGTAAGTAGTGGCGGTCTACTTCAGTAACTTAAAATTTATAGTAAAGCAGAAAAATAACCTTTGGGGATGGAGATATACTTCATGCAGCGAAAGACAGATTGGGTGCTGTATCTCAAGGGTTCTTATATAACTGTCAGGATTTTTACTCATTTCTTAAAAGAGTTGGTTAAAAGTACGTGGAATACCTCTTTCACTGAAGGCTTTCACAAAAAACAGAAATGCAGAAGGTTTTACAGCAGTTTTTACACATATGATCAGGTTCTGAAGTGTTTTGGGGTTAGCTGTCTCTGAATGTACTAATTTCCTGACTGTACTCAAATTAACCTTAGTAAAATTGTGCTTGTAATTTCACCTCTAAGTCTTCGTATGATCTACGAATAGGAGTAGCTATGGAATCAAATTTTGTGTTACTAGGCTAGAGTTGATTGTTGATGGTTGATATGCCTCCATGTATTCAGATAGAAAGAGTATAACTTATCTGTAGTTTATGTTCTTACAAACGAAACTTGAGCAGTTTCTTTAAACCAAGTCATTCATCCCTAGGGAATAGGCTCAATCTAACTTGCGTAGGAACAGACAGAAATGACATTATTGTATCGTCTTCAACATATTTCTTATGTTCTTGTATTTGTACTTTGGTTGGCAGAACATGCAATGTGGGGAAAGTGTTACAATAGAAGGCCAAGCATATACGATCTCATCTGTAACTCACCGTTACCAGCTCCGGAAGGGAAAGTACGAACCAAGTGAGAAGAGACTTGATGTCTTGTCCACTGGAAGATACATCTTAAACTTATATCTTGAAAATTTACTAGAACAATCCTGACATCTTATGATCAACTACATTTAATCCAGTTGGCAGGGATGCTTTAGTTTTAGCATTTCGAGCATTGCCTTGAGAATTCAGGTAATCCTAAATTCATGTAGAGGAAGTATCATAAGCAACACTGTATCAGCACACCAGATGAAGGAATGGATGGCTCTACTTATCATGAAACCTATCTACATGTCTCTTCAGCTTTCTTTTTGCTACCAGGCAATAACTCCAAACTAGTTGTTCATATCATACGGTGAGTACATCCGTCGAAATGAACATCGCTGCCCAATTTGTTAGTTTGTTTAAAAAGAACCAGATCATGGCATGTCATTCTCAGTCAAAACATACGTCAATGTCACCACCGCGAAGCACAAAATTCGGAGTCTCCACCATCAAAGTTCAAGCTGCTCATGTCGGAGGGAATGTGTTGTAGAGAAAAAGGATTTCTTGGTAAGTTGTGCACCAAAATTATTGACTCTGGAGACTTTAAAAGTTGGATTAATATGTTTGCCCAATTATTTGATAAAAAGTATTATAAATTGATCCTAACACATGCAAATAATATATCAAAAGTACCTATAAATAAGAAAGGTTAAATGAAAAAAAACAATTTGGTTCAAGAGTTTATGACATGTCAGGCCTGCACTGCTAGGCCTAATCTGACCTGGTCTAATTGAGAGTGACAAAATGATGTTGTTTTTAAATTTTTTTAAAAAATTAATCCGTTGCATAAAATTACAGCAAGACTTATTATTTATGCATAAGTTTTCTATTAATTGTTAGACACCAAAGTAGCAACCTGACATACAAAAATAAATAAAAGGTTAATTCTTCATATCATCTAACAAAATTTATATAAGTAAGCGATAGATTGTTATTTACTATTTAAATTATTATATGATATAATGAGAGTAAATTAATATTTTGGACAAATATATTTATATTCAAAGATGATATATGTATTTGATTAATAATATTTATTTACCTATAATCGATTGTCATTAGGATTTGAATCATGAATAATATATTGTAGCATCCATCCAAAAAAGAACTATATTATGATTTTAATTATTATTTTAAATACAAAAATGAAATTGTATGTAATATGCACATTTATGTATAATTTATTTGCAATTGCTTCTCTTTGTTTACAAAGCATCGTCTGCTACTGCTTTCAACCTCTTGTTCTTACGGATACGAATGGTCAAAGAGGGAAGTCATATTATAAGGTATGTGAACGTTCAAATATATTGAGCTTATGCAGAGGATAATCGCCAACAACAATGAGACAGTCATTGCAAAAATGAAAAGTAACTTGTTCTACAATAAGTTACTTGTTGGTACACTAATAGTAAAACTCACGACCGTAAAGCAAATTGGATTGCAGAATATGCAAAACTATATTATTGACATGACTAACATTACAATAAAGTTGAAGACATTGGAAATGATAGTTTTTATTTTGAGCTTAATGTCTTGTAAGAATGGACTTTTTCAAATTAACTATAATGTTATGAAGGAAAAGTGATGTTAATGAATTATCTAATAAGCTTACTTAAAAGGAAGCAAGATTGGAAAATTAAAGGAATCATTCTACCAACATAATACATTAAAAAACTAGTAAAGAATTGAAAGTAAAAGCCATTAAGTTTAAGAAGAAGAAATATCTTGCTAATCTTATACGGATGTATCAAAAGGAATAAAGGACATACAGATGTAAATTATACATGAAAGTTGGATACAAGTAGAAAGATTACCTAAAGCAAAAGGCTTGATTCGAAAAGAAAGGTAAATATTATGTTTATATATTTTTCAAATTAAATTTGTGTGAAGTTCCTCTTAATTTTTGATAGTTTGATATTGATGTTATTCTTTATAATTCCAATATGAAGTATGAATTTTTTACAATCTAAACCATAAATCCAAATGATAATTTTCTCTTTATGAGAAATTTTATGAAGGATCCAATTGAAAGCATAGGGACTTATCTTTTAATCCTGAGTTCTAGTCATCAATTGGATCTTTCAAAAACTCTTTATGTACCTTCAATTTCAAAGAACATAATTTTTGTTTCAAAACTTAATATTTTTGGGTAGAAGGAGATTTTAGGTATGGTTGTTTCAATTTATTTAAGAACATTTTATTTATTGGTTATGTTGCCCTTACTGAAGGTTTACATAAATTAAAACTTCATAATGAGTTTGTTGAATCTTTACTTATCATTAATGATGTTGTTAGAATTAAATGTAGGGAATCAGATGGAAAATCTTATTACTCGTGACATAAACACTTAGATCATATATCCAAAGGTTGGAAAGATTAATAAAAAATGAGATTCTTTCAAACTTAGATTTTACTTATATAAATACACTTCTATATTATATTAAGGAAAAGACGACAAAACAATATAACAAAAGAGTTGCAAGAAGTACCTAGCTTTTTAGGATTATATGCATCACTATTTGTGGATCTCTTACTGTTCCATCTTTCAGTGGAGAACATATTTATATTAACTTATTACTGGTTTTGTACAATATGATACTGTCTATTTTCTTAAGAAAAAAATCTAAAGCTGTAGATACTGTTAAGGTACACATGATCAAAGTTAAAAGGAAATTAAATAAAAAGGGTGAAAGATATCAAATATAATGAAAAATATGATAAGTTAGAACAATATTTAGGTCCATTTGTAAAGTTTCTTAAAAGACATGGCATATGTATACAGTATATTATATCAAGCATAAATTCAATAAAATGGTGTAGTAGAAAGGTGTAATAGAGATAATTGGGATTATAATGAGTAACTCTTCACTATCTAAATCTTTATAGATATATACCTTTAAAATTTTTAAATATTTATTAATTGTAGTCCCTCGTAAGGTAGTTTTAAAAACTTCTTTTAAATTGTATGTTGGAAGGAGACCTAGATTGAGACATTTACATGCTTGGGATTATGTAGCAAAGGCAAGGTTTTATAATCCACATAAAAGAAAATTGTATTCTTAAACGATTAGTAGTTACTTTATAGGTTACCTAAAGAAATCTAAAGGATTTAAATCTTATTCTCCAAATTATACTCCTAAAATTGTGAATATTAAGAATGCTAGATTAATTGAGAATGGTGAAGTTAGTGGGAGTAATGAAAAAGTATAGGCAAATGTTCCTTTAATAGTAAAGGCTTCTTGTTCTATAGTCGTTCCAAATATTGTTTCAATAATTAATAAAATTTTAGGTAATATTTACCTTATCTAAATTTTTAATAGTATAGAGTTAGAGTTAAGTGAAATAGGTTTCTAAACCAAACGCGGTTCAAATAATAATGTTAAATCATATAAAGTTAGACTTATTGCCAATGGGTATATGTAGAAAGGTGACATTGATTATAAAGAAAAATTTAAATTTTCGTTTATCAAGAAAGACTCGTAAAGGATTAAAATGGCATTAGTAACTTAACAGGACTTTGTGTTATACCAAAATGGATGAGAAAATAGTTTTTCTTAATGGAGATCTTGAAGAGAAAGTGTTTATGGACTAACTTGAAGGTTTTTCAACAAAACGCCAATAGCTATCTAAATTTAAAAAGTCAATATATGGTATTAAATATGGTTCTCGATAATGCTATTTTTAATTTCAATAATATTGGATCGTCTTTTAGTTTTCAAAAAATACAATTGATCAAATAATATTGGATCGTCTTTTAGTTTTCAAAAAATACAATTGATCAATGAATATATTGAAATATCAGTGGAAGTAAGTTTATTTTCTTGATCATATACGTTGACAATATATCTTGCTTGTTGCTAATAATTTGGGTAAGTTACATGAAAACATATTTTGTCTTTATGACTTTTGAAATAAAAGATTTGAGGGATGCATTTTATAAGATAGGAATTGAAATTTTTCGTGATATGTCATGAGGATTGTTAAGACTATCTTTAAAAAGTTATATTATAAGAATTTTAAAGAGACTTATTATGTACAATTGTTTAGCATAAATTGTTTAGACTTAAAAAAGGGACAAATTTAGTTTTATATAATATCCAAATAATAATATAAAACAAAAAATGGAACCAATTCTTTATGCTTTGATTATAAGTAGTTTAAAATATTTGTAAACTTGTACAAGACTGAATGTTAGTTTTGTGGTTATAATGTAGGTATATGTCAAAGCAATCTTAAAACTATTCATTAGAAAGTTACAAAGAAAGTATTAAGGTACCCACAAGGAACAAAGAACAACATACTTATATATTCAAAGCTTGATCATCTAAAAGTTACTGAATACTTGGACTTAAATTTTGGTGGATGTTTGAATAACAAAAAATTTACATTTAGTTACCTGTTTCTTTTAGAAAATGGAGCAATAATATAAAAGATTACTAAACAATCTACATTACTCCATCCATTAATTATGGAAGCAAAGTTATGATGTATTTTAAAGCCACAATTCTTTTATTGTGATTATGGAATTTTATGTTGGGACTTGGGATTGTTAAAAGCCATTACCAACTATCATAACCCATATTTGTTATTTTTTCCTACAAAGTTACTTATGTTAAACTTTCAGGATTTATTTTTTGTACACTTGAAGTTAAACTATTTAATTTTATGATTAGTCTAAATAAGACAATAGAATAAGTCTAATATAATGTTAACTAGTTTTGCTTAATCCTAATTAATAATTAAGTAGATAAACAATTATATTGTTCACTCAAAACAATTATATTGTTTACTCAACTATATAATTGATGTAATAAATTAAAAATTTAAAAATGCAATTAATCTTTTTCTTATCCATTAAGATTTACACTTAACAGAGACAAATAATTCAGCAAAGCATTTATAAGCAAAAACAAGTCATAGAAGAAAAATCTCTTTATTTCAAGATGTTTGCTATTGTTGATTTCATCAAATTCTTCACACACACTCACACACACATTTAATTATATTATATATGAGAATTATATGCTAAAGATCATCAGAATAATATTTTTCTTAGGTTAATTAAACTTTATATCTTTAGCTTTACATCCTAATGTTGATGTAGAGAAAGTATCATAAGCAACTCTATATCAGCACACTAAATAGAGGAATGAATGGTTTACTCATCATGAAACTTATGTGCAAGTCTGTCAGGTCCGTTTTTTATTTACTGTTCATGCTAGAGGAATGTGATGTAGAGGCAAAAAAAGGAGACTTGGTTATTGTGCACTTAAATGATTGGTTAAGAAAAAAAGGAAAATTGTGTCGTACGTTGTATACTCAGAATGATTATTTTCTAAACATGCCCTTACATGATTATTGACATTACTCCTATAACTTTGGAATATTCAATTAATTTTCCCACATTAGAAGGTATCACAATCTCAGCTATTCATTTAACTACCCCTACTCAAACAGTTCTCTATGATAAACGACTGATATCGAGGAAGTACGTCACTACGTATGATGATACCATACTTTTTGAAGCCTAGAGTGTTATTGGTGGGCTCACTTGACTACTGACTTAATTATAGCATTTCTAAAGTTGTAAGGTAGTGTTTGATAATTTATGCATGTGACAAATAATCAATGTTTTAAAAGTTGGATCGAAAGTTAAACTAATAAAACAAGATTTTTAAGCTTTAAAAGATTCAGTCGGTACTAAATCATTATAAAAATGACAAAAGATTAAATAAATAAAAAATTAAAATATAATTGAAAGAGATCGTCCTTACCCATTAAAAAATTTAAAATTTGATTGAAAAAAAGAGATTGTTAAATAAAAATTAATTGGTTTATTTTAGTTTATAAAAACTTATTACAACAACAACACCCAGTAGAAATATCATTGCAACGTAGGGTCTAGGGAGGTTTAATAGTACACAATTTTACTCCTAACTAGTAGAAACATTGTTTCCAAATTTATAAGAACTTATTAATTAATAAAATTGACTACTTAATTACTAAATTGATTGGTTTTTAAAAACAAGAATTATTAAAGTAAATTAAACTCAAAAATTGAAAATCGAACTAAAAAGTAAGATAGTTTAAAATTTTTACCGTTAAACTGATCGAACCGATTAGATTTTTATTCATTACAAATAATATATCAAAAGATTAGTGGGATGGAGATGGACCCATAAACCAAACAAGTTGCATTTTTGCTTCCACATGCTATCTCTAAAAAGACCATATTGTCCTTAGGGATTTTATTTAACCATTGAATTGGATCATAACATCATATGCCAGAGGCATCCACGTGTAGCCACTTGAGACATCCCTCTTCTAGGGTTGGCAAAAGGGCCAAGGCCCAACTAGGCCAAGCTTAGGTTTATCGGGCCTTAAGGCAAACTTTGGGGTAGACTTGAGCCATCCAGGCTTGTCATTTCAAAATAAAATGACATCTTTTTGTTGAAAGCAATGCTATTTTTTACTTTTAACTTTTTTAAAAAGATTGGTCAGGCTAAGCTCAGGCTCAGGCTTAGACCGTCTTTGGCTAGGTCGAACTCGGGCTCAAGCTGGGGCTCAGGCCTACACCCTAGTGAGCAAGAACTCCGACCTGACCTATTGTCATCCCTACCCTCTTCCTGCAACAATTAACTGTATTTATTATTATTATTAACATTCCTAACTTTGAGCCCCAAAGAAATTTGAATTTGGGGAAAGTTTTACAATTCTGAAGCCCAACACTAACATTGAGCCCAAACTTCTTGATCATTTCCAAGATGCCCATGATTCACGACCTCCTATTTAGACTGATTCAAAAATAAACCATTTTATCCAAGTAATGGACAAAATGGATGAGGACATGTCATACTCAGATGATGACAGTGGTGGATAACACTTTTTTCCTACACCTCCTTGCTAGAAGGATTCTTTTTTATCTTTTTAGCATATTCTTATCTTTTAGGAATATTATTAGGACCTAGTGTCTCCCAATAATTCTTCTTTTTACTATTTGTTTTTATATTCTAGTATGCATTATTGTACTATAGGAATCTTTTCCCTAAACTTGTTTTTCTTCATCCTGCTTGCTTAATCTATAAAAACAAGGTTTCTTTCTTGTTGTAACTAATAGAAAAATCAATAAAATTTTTGTGTTTTGTACCCTACGACTTCTCTCTCTTGAACGCTTGATTTTTGAATAATGTAGCCATAATCATAAAGAAAGACAAGTATGCTCTACACTTACATCTTTATAAGGATCTTGTGTATTATAAAATATTAAACTATAGATCATGTTGGAGGTTTTAGTTAAACGGGGAATGATTGGTTAGTTTAGATTCTTAAAAGAGAGGCTTTGAGAATTGATGCCCACACAAATGAGAAGAGTTTGTGTCTCAGCTAGCATATATGAAATCTAATCTACAATCAATTTCGTTTATCTTTGATCTCTTATAGAATTTATTATATAAACCACTTGATTGATATATAGGTTGGAAACCTGACATTGCCTATACTATGTACCAAAATGCACTAATTGGTACTTTGTTGACAACTATTAACAATGAAAGTGTCATCCTTACCATTGGCCCTAATTTTTATATTAGGTTGAATGATCCTACTTTATCTTAAAGACTCCAAGTTTATATCCAAATTATTAGAGCAGAATAAGATCTTACAACAATTATGGCTACTTTGCATCATCAAATGATCTATCACTTACAAAACCATGCTTTGGATTTTAAATTTCCTAATTCCACTTCTGATGCTTTGATATGGTAGTAAATAGATCTTATAACCAGACTACCATCATCCAAATTCTAAACCAGTTACTTACAATAGAGATTGAAAAGTTTATGCCTACAAAATGAATTACTAATTACCAAAATGTGTTCCATGCTCATCACGGGCATTCCTTTCATACAACTACTCCTCTTATTCTCAGGACACTAAGAGATGGATCAGTGAAATCCCTTTACACTAAGCCTAATGCAGATCAACCTAGACCTTCAGGTATATATGGCCCTATTTTGATCCTTCAACTAGCATTCTCACACAAAGAAGGTAAATGTGGACCTCCAATCCGTTACATCAAACCTGATGGAGAACCTATATACATCAGTTATTATTATGGACATTTTATCTAGGATGTAGATTCCTCCATATGTGACCTAGAGTGTGAAATCTGTCAATTAGGTGATTATGATGATTCAGATAGTGATGATGAGATCTATGTTCGATGAAGGAAGAAAATAGAAAGAAGAAGATAATAACCCAAAGAAATTCATCGTTGTCATCCTTCTCAACAATTCTATCCTTGACATGATGATTATGATCCTGATTTTAGACCAAGTGTTGGGCTTAAAATTCCAAAACTAAGACCTCAGAACCTTTAAGAACTACTTCAAGTTATTGGAAAGAAACATCCGTTAACTACACATCCAATGCCCAACAAACCTCATCCAATTATTCCTTCAATTCCTGTTGTACCTACTCCAACTCCAATTCCTTGTATGATGGTAAGACCATATAAGGATAAATTTCCTCCCTGCAGAGGCATATAGATGAATATAACATGGTAATCTCTAACTCTTATATATGTGCTACATGAATCACTTCTCAAGGAACTATTCTATCAAACCCTATCGATGAAGTGCTTAATTAGAAAATTGATAATGTTATGGCCCAAAATAACATCCTTCGATGGATTGATTCTAAGCTTGATGATCTTAACCAACAAACCTAAGCTACTTAAAAAAGATTAGAAATAGTTTTATTCCAAATCCAAAAACTATACACATTTTTGAAAGATTAGATGACACAGCTTGACGATGATCTCAGACCCTATATTGAAACATATTATTTTGGACCTAATTTTACCAATAAAGAGTAAGAAATTTGAAAGGTGAAAGAAATGCTTTAATGAATGGAAGCTGATATGCAAACAAAACAGTTAAGGATGTATATGGAGCTTATCCAACTACTTTTCTAGTCGTACAAACTATCTATTTACCTCTGACTTATCCTGAAGCTGTTGATTATGAAAAAATCTTCAAGATGAATTATCCATTAATTAGACAACATATCCATCCTATTAGCAGCTAACCTAAACTAAATCTATAAAACCCATACCTGAAAGATTTCTAATCCTTCGTTTTCATATACGAAACCTATTAAACCATGGAAAAAAACCTTTGCAAATTAAGACTACACCTTCTTTACCACCAAAAACCCAACCATTCCCATCCACTGGAAAATATAAAGCTCCTCAACAAGGGTTATTGCAACTCTTACACCAACGTCTACTCCATAAACATCTGGATAATCCAACCCTGAGCAATCTTCTAAAATATCTTAACCATCTTCAAAAGAGTCAAAACAATTTGACGATTTATCTAAACTAGCTCAGATTATGATAACTATGTCTAAACCAACTGAAGTTGAACCAAATATAAGTGAAATGAATCAACAAGAACTAAAGCATTTAGACCCTCACCACCACCAGCACAAGTACCACCCACCAAACCTACTTCTGGACCCTAGTTTACATTTGATCTTCCACTTAAAAAATAAAAAGAACACCTCCATGAATTTGGCGCATGAATAGATTTGCAATTAACTAGACCAAATAATCCCTTATGAGATATTTTGTCTAAATTTACTTCTTATTTTACTAGTACTCTATGGGAATGGTGGTAGAGGCTACATGACCATCAAAGACTCCAATATATTCAAGTCACATCTACAGGAATTCTCCTTGGAGTTATTCATGAAGAATTTATTAGTGATTTTTAGCTTATTGATAGATAAATTAGACAAGAGTATTTTGAGCTGAAATATTGTTCACTGGATAGAAGGGATTTGCATAAGCATTTTCAACAAATGATGGAATGATATTATCTTTTTAATGGATTCAATGATGTCAATCTCCATTATACATTTATCTCTTCTCTCTCGAATGAACTACAACCATAAGTCCAAAGGACTATTGCAATACTATGAAGAGATATAAAAGATATATCTCTTGGAGAAATGTATCAACTTACCTTAACTTCTCTTTATAAGCTTTGTGACAAAAAACACATTCTTTAAGAATATGATTAAAGGTGGTCCCTTGCTGTAATAGACTTGTTGGAAGCCTTACCTGAAGATTAAGTGTAAAGAAAAAAAAGACTGCGAATGTCATGTTAAAAAAAATCATTATAGGAAGTTCTCCTACAAGAAGCATCACGAATCTCACATTTTTAATGGATGAAATTATAAGCCATTTAGAAGAAAGAAATGATGTTGCTTTGTTCAATTCTTCAAACGAAGAACTCCTCCAGCAAAAAAATGAAGATTGATATTTTATTTGTGACAAATCAGGACATTATGCTTATCAAAGTCCTAACAAAACAAAAAAGGATGTGAAACTATTGGAATCAATTAAGGCTATAATGTTTAGCCACGGCAATGGAAACATTGAAGAATAATCCAGTAAAGATGAGGAAACAAAATTTACTGTTCTAATTAACTCTTCTGAAGAAGAGTGTGAATCCATTGATGATCCAATATATGAAGATGAAGATAATGAGGATGATATGATATACCCATTGATGATCCAATATATGAAGATGAAGATACTGAGGATGATATAATATACATACTACAACAAAACTGAAGGTAGGCTCAAAGCCTATAATAATTCTTCGTCCTTATGCCCATATTCAATCATTACAGTAAAACAAATATGACAAGCTCATCAAGACTATTGGATATATGAATATTGAATTATGCAGAAGTATTATAAGGTTTATCATCTTATTACCTGAAGTATAGATTTTATATAATGAATATTTAACATTCGTTGATGGAAATTTATTATTTAAAAGAGAAAAATAAATAAATGAAAATAAATAACGTATCTTTTGCACATCTTTTTTTTATTAGATCGAGTCGAAATTAGGTTTCACTCAATTACTTGAAGAATTAGAAAGAAAAGGTCTAAAATGCTTCTAATCAAAAAGGAAAAGTTATGAACTATTATCGTGACAATGGGATGGCTTGGATTTAGCTTATCTATCAAGAAGAACTAAAAAAATAGATGATACGTATATGCTAAGATAATGTGTAGGAAAAAATTGAAATTGAATTTAAAAAAAAAAACAGAGAGTGAAAGGCGGCGTTAGGAGACATCAGGTTGTTGTACGAACAAATCAATCTTGGTATCTTATGATTGGCTTTGTTCCCATTACACTCTTCGAAGCTTTCACCCAGATGGCCTAAACCTCTATAACGCCACGAAAAAATAACAGAAGCATCTTTTCACAAAAGAACGGGACCAGAATTTTTAATCATTCATTCCTCGTCACATCACTCTCCCACTATCCATCTTTTTTTCTCTCTCGTCTTGCTGCATCGTTGTGATCTGAAGAACTCTTCGGAGGAAGAAAGAAAATGGACATAACCCAGAAGAAGAAAAGGCTGTTTCACTTTGTCTCTAACATGTTTCTTTGACCATTTGGGCTCTTTCTCTGCCATTTGATGTTATGTTCTGTCATGCAAGATTGGTTCGTTTCCAATCGCATTCTTCTTGGTTCTTCTCCAGTCAAGTGCTTACTCTTTCTTTTACTGTTTCTTTTTTTAGTTCTTGGCCATTCCCTAACTGGCTTTGCCTTATTTGCTTTGCTTCTCTGTTTTTATTCGATTGTGATGACTGTACTTGGGAAAAAAAGTTTTAACTTGGATTTCACAGGAACAGATATACATTTGGGATTTTGTTCTCTTTGTCAGTTCTTGAGTTTTATTGGAGTTCTTTTCAAATCTTGCTTGCTTATTGTTTACGGTAGAAGAAAGTGTACGAATAATCTGAAATATCATTCTTGACTCTCCTGTTTAAAGGTTTGATTTTGACATTTATTCACATTTGGAATTTTCTTTACTTGTAATGTTAAATAACCAATTGAATTGATGTGTGATTGGCTTAGGATTTGTTGCTCATTTAAAGCTTCCATGACTAAGATATCGCATGTTGTGTTCATTATGACGGTTCAAATTCAATGTGCAGATTTTGATTTTGATGGAGTAAATAATATCCATAACTACATCTACAAGTTGTCATCTTCTTTTTACTTGGAATAGAATAGTCCTGGTTCAAGGACTTACTGCATGGAGTCAGTTGTTAATGGGCCTGATTCTTTACCAAAGAGTCAGAATTCAGCTTCTACAACATGTAGCAACTCTCCTCCTGCATTTGTGACGGTGCCACTGCCATCTCAATCATCATCTCTGAAACAACCTACGTATGAAAATGCTTTTGCCGCGTACTTCTTGAGTGCTCAAAATCACCGTGTCAAGGCCATCAACCATCCAAACGGTTCCATGACCAATCAGAAACATTCCTACAGAAAAGCTCTTGAAAATTTACAATGGGAGGAAGTACCCAACAAGGCCAAGCACTTTTACAGTTCTAATAAGAGCAAAAATGATTTCATGAGCACACTCACAATCTTGGATGAACCGGAAGGAAATTCTGCAAAGAAGGTCAATTTGATTAGAGAAGGGAAGTCTGGCGTCAATTATTCCCATAATTATCCAGAGAGATCTAGTACAAGCGCATCATTACAATCTGTGAGCGCGGTCTCAGATCCAAATGAGGGAGGTATCGGACTGTCGAACAACCTCAAGACACCTCATTCAGCACTTAGTTTCTTCCCAAGTCCGTCTAACAGTGTCTATACCGCCACTCTGTATACTGAGGCCAAGCAAAGGTTTACGAGTGAAGAAGCAAGCAGTCTTGATAAGTTCGATGAAAGTGGTGAAGTAAGTAACTCCTACGACATTGAGAGGCAGAAGAGAAGTATCTGCCGAGGGACTACAGACAGTGATGTGAGCGATGAGAGCAGCTCTAATAGTTTTAGCAGCACCTTGTACAAACCCCACAAGGCAAATGATACTCGATGGGAAGCTATTCAAGATGTCCGATGCCGAGTGGGAGAGTTGGGGTTCAATCACTTTAGATTGCTGAAGCTTCTGGGAGGTGGAGATATTGGCAGCGTGTATCTAGCAGAGTTGAATGGTACAAAAACTTTTTTTGCATTGAAAATTATGAATAAGTCATCTCTAGCTGCCCGGAAGAAAGTCCTTAGAGCTCAGAAAGAGCGAGAGATATTGCAATCTTTGGATCATCCATTTCTACCTACTTTGTATACACATTTTGAGACAGACTTGCATTCTTGCTTGGTCATGGAGTTTTGCCCTGGAGGAGACTTGTATACACTCAGGCAAAGGCAATCTGGGAAGTACTTTCATGAGCATGCTGCACAGTAGGATTTCTTTCTTCTCTGTCCTTGTGCTTGGCTCTTTAATCTTCATTATCAAAATATTTACATCAATTTTGTTCTCATTAGTGTCGAGAAGGAATTTTTATGATCTTGATTCACAACTGGAAACTATAGCAGATTCCAGCTGCTATTCCTTTCCATGTGGATTGACCTTTTCCCACCATATTATCACTGCAAACACAATAAAGTTTTCTTATGATTTTATTATAGAAGTGCAATATCTAACTAAACATAGCAAGGCCATTGCATGCATGAACTATCTAGCAGAAGTGAATTGGTTTATACTTAATTTGCCTGCCCGAGTTGCATCACACAAACATAAGATGAGGCAAATTCAGCATCAAGGATAGTTGCATAGGTGTCATTATTCATAATTGAAGTCACAATCCTGCAGGTTTTACGCTGCAGAAGTTCTCCTTGCTTTGGAGTACTTGCACATGCTGGGAATCATTTACAGAGATCTTAAACCAGAGAATGTTTTGGTGAGGGATGATGGGCACATAATGCTTTCAGATTTTGATCTCTCTCTAAGATGTGCTGTCTGCCCAACTTTGGTTAAATCTTCAAAACCAAGTTCAGAGTCAAAGGATTCATCATATTGTGTGCAACCTGCTTGCATAAAACCAACCTGTGTAATGCAGCCAGATTGCATCCAACCTGCATGTTTTGGACCCCGCTCTCTATCTAGGAGTGGAAAGCCAGAGAAGAATAAGAAGAGCAAGGCAAAGTATGAGATGAATCATCAAGCGAGGCGTCTTCCTGAGCTCATAGCTGAACCCACGGGTACTCGATCCATGTCCTTTGTAGGGACACATGAATACTTGGCGCCCGAAATAATAAAAGGTGAAGGGCACGGAAGTGCTGTAGATTGGTGGACGTTTGGGATATTTCTCTACGAGCTTTTGTTTGGTAAAACTCCATTCAAGGGGGCAGGAAACAGGGCTACTCTGTTTAATGTGGTAGGGCAGCAGTTAAGGTTTCCGGAGTCACCTGCAGTAAGCTTTGCTGCTAGGGACTTGATGAGAGGGTTACTTGTGAAAGAGCCACAGCATCGGCTTGCTTATAGGCGTGGAGCCACTGAAATCAAACAGCATCCATTTTTTCAGAGTGTGAACTGGGCACTCATTCGTTGTGCAAAACCTCCAGAGGTTCCAAGACAAGGCACGATGGACATTCTGATGCCACCAAATGTGCCAAAAGATGCTTCAGCTAATTATTTACAGATGGATTTTTTCTGAGAAGAACATGCTTTTCCTTTTCCTTTTTTACATGACTACTCACATTTCTGTTAGGACAGCAATACAGAAATGCTGTCTCTATTGAAAACAAAGCCATTTTCTTATAATGCCTATTTCCAGTACTTACTTCCAAATAACATAAACCACCCAAAGTTCCCACTGGACAGAAAAAGAAAAAAAGGGTAACTTTTAAATTGGTTGCTGAAAACAGAACAGAAAGAAGAAGATAGTTGTGGCCTGTCATCGGGGTTGTTAACTTTGCTGGAAATTTTTAGCGTTTTGAGTTTGTAATGCTCTAAAGCTGACAAGCATGATGAGTAACATGAGTTGTTGTGGCTGAGAGTGGAGTTGTTGTCGCGGTTTAACTCATTCCATGGTTGTCACTGGCGGTGTAGACGGTGTCCGGCGCGACTACGACTCATGGCGTCACACGCCATTAGATGCTCTGATGACTGCGTGTCATGGTGATGGAGGCTTCATCATTAGCAGGAGACGTTGGATGCTCGTTCATGGTGGAGGAATTGAGCCAAGTTTACTGTAGGTTGACTTTCAGCGAACTATGAATCAACTGTACCGTGTTGTAGCTACTGGTTCAATAACGCTTATTACGGTTACTGTCTCCCGTATTATACGAAATGAAACAAAAATTTAAAGCTAGAATAGAATAAAAGTTAGAAGCATAGAATTGTTTGGTTATAATAGAGTTCGTCTCGAGACAGAAATGTATTTACTTACAGTTGACAGAACATAACAAACAGTGCCAATAACTAAAGTACTTATTAGTATAATATATTTGAAAATATATAATTCATTGATTATTTTAAAAAGTTAACAAATAATAATAATAAATTAATTTTGTATAATAATAATAATAATAATAGAATAAGAAGAAGAGGAGGAGGAAGAAGAAAATTAATAATAATAAAGAATTTAATAATCACAATAATAATAAGAAAATT
>JANZLD010000008.1:12815377-12835115 GCA_026413575.1 Erythroxylum carthagenense | reverse complement strand
GTTTATATTTTCAAACCAAACATTGGAATATAAATTCTTTATCTATTCCATTCTTTAAACCAAACAAAGTAATATTCATTTTATCATATTTCTCACCTTTGCTATTCCTAAGAATAATTATTCTATTTCCTGTCTATTCTATTCCTTGAACCAAACAGGCCATAAGAGATGTAGCCCCTCATTAGTTATCCTTCCTTTTGGATGTGCATGAATAGGTAAAGTTTGACTACTATTAACAATTCAATACGATTTGGCATTGATGTAATATACCTGTCTGCCATTATTTAGAACTTGTCACCCACTCTTTCTTTTTGTGTTTATACTTAAGAAATGGTGTCCATCCATTTACGTTATGCATGGACACAAAAACACAATCGTGTTATGAACACACAAACAAACTAGCGATAGTAAGTCAACTACTGATATGTATTATTCCTTTCTCAACACTTGCAGAGTTTGATACAAGGACAAGAAAAGCAAGGAAAATAACAATCTCTTTTAGCTAAATAGAATTGAAAATGAAAGAGGGAAATCCATTAAAACATAGAGTTCATTATCGCTAATTACAAATAAATAACAATGTGACATAAATATATAATTATTAAAACTATATTTAAATGAATAAGAAATTCTTAATACGGCTAGTTTATCTTAAATCACTTATAATGTTTTTAAAATTCAATTCGAACCATTTTATTTTTTATTAAATATTTATAATCATTCTCTTTTATAAATGAGAAGAATCAATTATGTTAGTATTTTTTATATATTCATATTTTCTTTTAATAATAATGTGTGTCTCATCATTAATTCTTTTAATAGAAATTTTAGAAAATTAGTTTTTATAAAAAAAATTGATAAGTATAAAATTAAAAAATTGACCTAATCTTTTAAGGTGCATCTCAAACTTGGCCGATTCAAATACTTTCAAATAGGATAAAATAAGTCATTGTCAAAAATAATATTAATTTATTACAAACTAATACAATATTATTGACCGAAAACATAAGATATCATTGTCGAGTATTAGCTATTAGATAGCTAATATGGACAACTAAGATAGCTTAATTTTAGATAATTACTTAATGCAAATCAACAACTGTGGGTTCCATTCCTTGGTTGAGAACGTTGATTAATTGGTTCAGTTTGGAATTGCAAGAAGAGGTTAGAGATCAATCTTTATCACTATACATTAGGCAAAGATGATTAAATTGCTATTCAAAAGTGCATTACAGGTGTTTTAGTGCATTATTTAGTATACAAGATTTTTCACTTTACAAAGATAGGGTTATTGACGTAGAAAGGTGATCTTATTCTTAATAAAACAAGATCAATAATTGAAGTGGCTTAAAAACAGACAAAAATTCAATAATATCTTGGTGTGTTTTCTTGTCACTTCCGTTCCATCTTCAAAACCCAACAAAAGCTGAGGTTACGTAGATCCTAGTAATGTTAGCCAATGGCAAGATTCGATTGGATAGAAGTCGGCCACTAACAGGAAGCTAAGCGGTCACCTCTTGCTTGGAATATTTTGGTCAATTTTGAGGCACTGGGGCTCCTTTGGCAACCACTCTTCTCTTATCTCAACCTCCTTTTATCTCATGGGTCATTTTCTGCTTCCATTTCTGCAGAAAGGATCATGTTGCATACGTGTGATATTTATGAAAGGCTTTAAAGAATCAAATTCAGCTTCTTTTTCTCGCAAACAAGACAACTCAACGTTAAGATCAGATCTTCTGTCCAATATTATGGTGTCTTATTGTATCCAATAAATCTCAATCATTTATTTATGTAGGTTCCGTGTAGGTTCTACGTGAATCTCGCAAAATAAATGGCTGAGATTTTATAAAAAAGAATAAGACAAGAAAATATTAGACAAAAGATTTTGTCTCCTCAAAGCTAGCCACCCTCGACCTAATACTTCCCGTTTAACAAGGCAAAACTACCCAAGTTCATTTGTCTTCATCGTGACACTTAAAATCTTAGCTACACATACGGCTTTCAGGTGACATGCTCGCGTAATGGTATGTTTTACTTTACCCTTTTGCCTAAAGGCTTCCCATCTTGATGGTCTTATAAAGATATGCTTCAAGACTTGATATTCCTCTAATGATCCAAAAGCATCAGCATCAGCATCTGCGTGTAAGTGTTTGTGAAAGATGTAGATCATTGAATTGGTGGATTTATTAATGGTTGCCAACTTTTGTCAGGAAATAAGACTTAAATTAAAAAAAGGGAGGAATAAAAATCGGACGGCCCATATTAAGGGAATTTGAGTACTGTTTTGGACGGTGATTTGGACACCTAACGTTTTGCCCATCAAGAACAAAAATAAAATAAAGTAGATTAAGTTACACTTGAATAAATGAGAACCGTTAGTTAAAAGTGTTTCCTAAATAATTAATGTTATATTATTCTTCACTTATAATTATATGCCCATAGAATCGACTAGATTAGAGGTACCCCAATCTTCTATTTATGATTGATGGCTATACATTTTCAAGTTCATATCTACTTTTATTATTATTCTGCTCTTACCTTATTTTATGACGTCAATTCAATTTTTGTAAGTTTTATTTATTAGATAAATAAAGATTCATAAAATAGAATAATAAAAATTGATAACCTCTTACCATATTTTCGTATTACATCCAAAAAATAAAAATAAAATATGACTAATGTCCACCGCATTAAGATATTTAATAGATGAATAAATAAGAATGAGTACAGAATAACACACAAAAACAAGAACAGGAGAATTGATCCCGCGACAACATTATTCTTCTTAGTTTGTAAAGTCCCAATCGTGTCAGCTTCAATCAACTTAACTAAACCGGATTTTACATGAGGGGTCCTAGTCATTACTAGGATTCACGTCATATGGGGTCAAGCTCGGATTGTAGATCCGGCAATTTTATAATAACGTTTTTAAGAATTTGATTAAGTTTGGAAATCTTATGAAAGGATTTGATCAAGTTTCTAGCAATTTAATATTTGATCAACTTAAACTAGATTTAAAACTTAATTGTTTTGATTAATTTATTCTAGAAGAATAAAAAAATCTTTCAAATATTTTAAAAATAATAATCAACTTTAATGTTCTTAACTTTTTAAATTTTTTTAATTTAATGTCTAAATTTTTAAAATTTTCAATTGAGAGTTCAATCTTGTAAGAGATTTTCAATTCATTATCAAAGTTTTTAAAATTTTCAATTCAACAATTAATCTTTTAAATTTTTCTAATTTTAATTTTTAAGAATTTTCAATCCAGTAACAAAACTTTTAAAATTTCTAATTTATTGTTCAATCTTTTAAAAATTTTTCAATTTAGTATCAAAGTTTTTAAAATTTTTAATTGAATGTTCAATCTTTTAAGAAATTTTCAATTCAATATCAAAGTTTTTAAAATTTTCAATTCAGCAATCAATCTTTTAAAATCTTAACAGTTCACTCCTTAATTATTTTTATTAGTAAATTTTTTTGCTTAAACTAAATTCTATCAATTCAAGCTCGTTGTATGTTCAAAGAAAGTGAATGTTGTGCATTTTTTGTGTAGAGATGAACTTTGACGAGTTTGACTATTTGATCTACAACCTTGTATTTCTCCTGCTTCTTACCTGTAACTCTATGGTTATTCATTTCTTTCCAAATGTTATATATTGTGATCGGGAACACGATTTTGAATAGATGAGCATTGATTTTCGCAGGTTCCGAACTGCAAACAATCAAATTCAATATATGTTCTCAGTTGAAACTACTGTTACTGAAAGGTAGCAGACGCAATATCCTACTCTATATAGCCTTGGAATAATTTTTTTAGTTAGCCTACGAGGTATCTTAGGAGGTTCCTAACTTCATAAGAAGGTGCCTTTAAGTTATCCGTTTTTAAACTAATTTTTGCTCGTGCTGGGTCAGCTCGTAAAGGATAAAATGCTGGTCAAACAGATTTTTTTCATTCCCAGAATTCAAACTCGAGATTTTTAATTAAGGGATGAGAGTGTTGAACTACTCACACCAACCTATTTGATTTAGCCTTGAAATAATGGCATTTAAAGAAAAGATGATCGTTATCCTCAACAATGATATTACAAAGGAAACATGTGGTATCTTCATATCCGTACCATTGACTCTTCTTTTGAAGTCAATTCTTGATAGCTAGCCATTTTATGAAGGAAGCTTTGGGGTTGATAGAGTTTTTCCATAGGAGTTTAAGCCAAGGAACTTTAGTTTATGAGCAGTAACAGGAACTCCCAAGTGGCAGAAAGCATTTGCATATTGTTCATAGCAATCATTCCTTAAGTCAAATTTTAAATTTTTTAAATTTAAAATATAATTAATTTTATTATTTATCATATCTTGTCTTAGCTTTTTGTCTTTATTTAATAAGTTTAATACTTTTATGTAAGTAATTAGTTTGATATTTTAAATATAATTAAGATAAAATCTTAACTATAAAAGTGAGAGTAATTAAAATTTTATATAATATTAGAAACTTTGCATCCAAGTATACGAGCAGTGAAATACCGATAAAAAGAATACAAGGACCGCACGTGTAACTCACGCACTCATTGAAAGCCATGCACGAGATTGTCGCCTACCGCTTTTGTATAACAAAGGAGAAAGAGACCAGCACAGGCTTACAACTCCATGGAACAGAGCATCTAATGACAGTACATGTATATTATGTGACATATCTGCTCTCTTTATATATACATGTCTGGGGATATAATATTCACGTACGTTTTTGTCTTGAGCTAGGAGTTGGTTGGCTGTTCTTCGAATTCGAAGCTGATAACAATTTTCTTTCTTTTAATATTTTTTTTAAGCAGCAGCAACAAAAGTAAGCATACCCATCCCCTTATTTGTTTTCCATAATTATTCCATCTTTTGTCAATTAATTGCATGTTTTTAGTCGTTCTGCAACACCCATTTCTTGTTTCTCTCTGTCTATTGCCACATCCTGCAGTCTGTACTTGTTTGTGTGGGGTGAGGTGGGGATGTTTGTATTGTTTTAGCTTATAGTTCTCTGTTTTTGGTGGGTGAGAAAGCTGATTTCTTTCTTTGTGGGTGGTGTTCTTTGGGTGTAGCTGGAGTGGAAAAAAGGTAAAGTGTTACCCATAGTTAGTGGGATCATAACGGCAAGGTTGAAGCCGAAACCGATGCCGTTGAGTATAGTCCATGGTGGTGATGGATTGCCCAGGATTATCTTGACTGAGCCTACTGGTTCATCAGTTGAGGTGAGTAAAATTCTGAGACTTAATTTACTTCATATTTTCCCTTTTGATATTGGATGTAATTGAGTGATTTTATTCTTCTTTGTTGCGATTGGAACGCGTTTAGTTCTATTTATCTTACCTATAGATGATGCTCACATAAATGGGGGGAGAATTTTGGCATCTGGTAGTGGAAATAGAACGGTTGAATGGAGAATAATATCGACACAAAGATGTAATTGTAGTCAATCTCTGTTATAAAGTTGGAAAAATTTACAGTGACGAGAAGAGGCGAGAGATTCCTGATTAAGTCTGATAAAATGGAGACATGATGCATGCATGAAGCATTTGAAAGGAGTTGAGCAAGAAATTTTTGATGGAGCATAAAGGTTTTGCTACTAAAGATTGACGAAGGCTTTGTTATCTGTTACATATAAGAAACAGTAGTTTTCTTTTGAGGCTTCCCCTGTTGGGAGTTTCCATACATCTGATTGAAGCCTGTTTGAAGATTGTAATCGCGTATGTACCTTAAACAAGTTGGAGAACTATTATTCAACTAGTTTTCATAATTCAGAAGTTTATATCACATGTGCTACTCTACTGTTATTATAATTCTCAGTTAGTTGAACTGCAGAGCAAATGAAAACACTTCAACAGGTTACTCTGATAGTTCTTAATCTTTCGTGGTTATCCAACTTTATTCCTATGGTTGTTTTCAGGTGCTTCTATATGGTGGTCAAGTTGTTTCCTGGAAGAATGATAAGAGAGAAGAACTACTATTTATGAGCAGCAAGGTTGGATTTTTTTTTTTTTTTTGGTTCCTTTAGCTGTTATTAATAAAATACTGAATTTATAAGGGTTGTCCTTTTCTAGAATCAGATATAACCTCATTCTCATATCCTTTACGCAACTGTTGTAACTGACACTGATAGAGTCAATTACTTCCAAGATCATATACTTTAGAAGGTTGAGGTCAATGCATAAACAAGACATTTATGGAATATATTTTAAAATCAATGTTATTGATTCTTTAACTCATCAATCTTGCTCTGCTTTTAATGAACAATTGATGGTACTCTAGTCATTGATTCGCTAATGATCAAACTTTATTTAAGCCTCACATATACCAGGCTACTGTTATGTGTGATAAAGCAGCATATACAATTTAAACCTCATTCTGGTAGCATTTTTATTCTTTGCAGGCTATTTGGAAGGCACCAAAAGCTATCAGGGGTGGTATACCTGTCTGCTTTCCTCAGGTTCGACTGCTAGTAGAACATACTGCTAGTAGAACATATCTCAGGTTTATCCTTATTAGTATTGTTTTCTAAATTGATGTTCTTATTTCAGTTTGGAAATCTTGGTTCACTGGAGCAACATGGGTTTGCAAGGAACAGGTTCTGGTCATTTGATAATGATCCATCACCTTTGGCCCCAGCAAACAATCAATCGAGTGTCGATCTTATATTAAAGTCCACAGAGGAGGATCTTAAGATCTGGCCACGTAGGTATGCCTGCAATTTGAAGCAGCCCACACAAGGCCATTGCTTAAGGATCATTTACTTGAACTAACGAATATTATGCATTATGATTTTCTGTAGCTTTGAGTTACGGCTTCGTATCTCTCTCAGTGCTGGCAAACTTATTTTGATCCCACGTGTGAGAAACACAGATAGCAAGGCCTTTTCATTTACATTTGCGCTGCGTAACTACTTATCTGTATCAGATATCAGGTCCTTCAAATTTCAAACCTTTCATCTTGATCATAATGATTTACGGGTACAAGTTTGCTATTGTTTCAGTTTGTATGATTATTGGCTAAATATTACTCACCTATCCAAAATGATCTGCGAAACAGCTTTAGTAGCTAAGAAGTAGGAATATGTTCCCTTTTATGTTTTCCAGATGAGATTAATGATGTTTTTGACTTGCAGTGAAGTGCGAGTTGAAGGATTGGAGACACTTGATTACTTTGAAAATCAAAAGCGGAAAGAAAGATTCACTGAGCAGGCAGATGCAATTACTTTTGATGGCGAGGTACTAGATTTATGTTTCCTTGAAATTCAACCAGAATCAAACCATTGTTGTGAAAATACATGTTTAAGTTGTAAATATTTAGTCAGTTCCAAGGTTATGTCGAAACTATGCCCTATCATTTAAGCTCCTTTTGAATTCAAACATATTCTCATTGTATCTATAGCTTGTGAGATTTTCTTATTTCAGGTTGACAGAATATATTTGAGCACCCCAACAAAGATTGCCATCATAGACCATGAGAAGAAGAGAACATTTGTTCTTCGAAAAGATGGCATGCCAGATGCAGGTTCTAAAATGCTTCTGCTGATATCATATCTGTTAGATTTTCTTATTTTCTCTTGATCATGTATATTAGAGTTCATTACTTGCATATAATGTGGGATAGTTGATATGCAGTTGTGTGGAATCCTTGGGATAAAAAGGCAAAGGCTATTCCGGACTTGGGGGACGAGGACTATAAATCCATGTTGTGCGTGGATTCTGCTGCCATTGAAAACCCGATTGTCTTGAAACCTTTTGAAGAGTGGAAGGGTCACCAAGAACTATCCACTGTGTCATCAAGTTATTGCAGTGGGCAGCTGGACCCTCTGAAGGTTCTTTATGGCTTTTAGTGATTGCTCCCATGAAGTTGATGGAGCAGATCCGGTAAGCTGTATAAGCTGCCCTATGCTTTTCTAGGAGAGAGATAAAACCAGCTGAATGTTATAGTTGGCTGC
This sequence comes from Erythroxylum carthagenense, assembly GCA_026413575.1. Classification (NCBI taxonomy): domain Eukaryota; kingdom Viridiplantae; phylum Streptophyta; class Magnoliopsida; order Malpighiales; family Erythroxylaceae; genus Erythroxylum; species Erythroxylum carthagenense. Next base: position 12,827,149 of record JANZLD010000008.1, on the reverse strand, counting down.
ATTTTGGAGCCAAACTTTCACACTGAGCAACAACATTTTTCCGTTGCTTTTTTGTGATTATTGTAGGTGCCTCTTGTTTTCGACAGAGTAGTTCCATAATGGCATAATGTTGATGTAGAAAGAAGTATTGACTTTCCTGAATACTTAACATATAGAATCATTAAGTCGTCATATTGCTCTGCAAATAACATAGCGAAATGGGAATTGTCGAAGCCTAGTTTCTACCATAAACTGGCCACAACATTTCTGCTAACTATCATGCTTAGTAGTTGGTCAGTCAATCAAATTGGACTTTATTCCCTAACGCCTACAAGAAGGACTTTTAAGACTTTTTATTATGTGATTAGAAGAAAGAAAGCATGGACAATCCAACTTTTTCTTTGGCATCCTTGTCCAAAGGATCGTCACCCAGATACAGGTTGATGTATGCCCTGCAGAGAAGTTCACTCTCTACCTTGCTTATCATCTCATCAATCACTGTGCACATCAAAAATGAGCCTCGCATTAGATTTCTTCATTTATTAACTACATAACATGTCAATGCATGCTTACCTTTAGTTTGCAGGATGTATCCAGGGAGTCTAGAAATCTCGATCACAGATCCAGTTGGTAACTTAGTGTCATCTGAAGCTTGACCTAGGAGCCTATAATTAAGAAACAAAAAGATATTAAACATAGTGCAGTAGCTTATTTAGGTGAAGGTAGTTCACTAAATTTTACTTGTTTATGAGCTCATCATTCTTCTTCCCACCAGTAAGCTTTTTTATGGATGCTCCAAGACCTTCATCAAAACTCTTCTTAACCATGCCCATGGTGAGAGAAGAATACACTATTACCATCCTTACTGTAATTGGCAGATCACTTTCAATCATCAATTGGTACAGTTCCTTTGTTGGTTTTGCTGGTGCCTTAACAATCTTTGACTTCAGAAGATCCTTAAGCTTCTCGCCATCAGCATACATCCCTTAAATTTGACATACTTCGTTTAGCATCACATAAGTCAAGACAAATGGGTATACTTGTCTCCAGAAACCGATCTTGTGATTCGTTTACCTTATGTTGAATAAGATATGCTTTGCTATAGCTACTACATTCTAACCAAGTAGATTACTTGATCATTGACTTGTTTGTACTACCTCATCTGTTGTTGATATTTGTCTAATCTAGTTAGTATAATGCATGTCACTGCAAAAATACGGTGCTTTGTTTTACACTAGATCAGTTACATTATTATGCTTCTGTTGTTTGCGTCCTTCCAAAATGGGGCTATTGATCTACTCTACAGATCAAGTGAGTCAGGATCTAAAGATTTTTTTTTTCTTGGAATCAAAATGATGCTAATATTCAAATAAATGCAACATGTATGGAGATAAAGAAGTTGAGAGAAATATGCTACCAAATCCATAAATTTTGATGCCCAAGCCAAGCATGGACTTCTTCCTCAAACCAACACCGATTAGCTGTTTCCCATCATCCAACTTTACAGGGAAGGAAACACCTGATTTTGGTTCAACTTCAACTGCAACATCTTCTTCCTTTGGCTTCTCAAGAATGGCTTCTTTCCCATATGCAGCTTTATCTGAGGTTGACACTCCATTTTTCTTCATCTCATTCTCACAGCCAACCCCATTAAGTTCCTTCTCCTCTGCAGGCATCGCAATGAGATTCTCAGAAGTGGGTGCCATTTTCCAACTATGGTGACTTTACTACAAGATAGAGAAGTGTGCTGGTGTGGAAGAGAGAGTGCAAGGCTTTATATAGGAACAAGTAGTCATCGACCCCGCACAAGGTGCGGATCTAATAATCAGACTAATTCTAACTGTGTATCTCACTAGTGATGGAATCATTTATACTACTGAAATAGAAGTCTTAGATCCTCAAGGTTGTTATTGTTGCTTCAAGTGCATTCGTTGTATTTTTTTTATGGTAAGAAGCTCAAGAAAACATTGAAAATTGTCTCTCCAAGAATACTGGAATATGATGTTGAAACGTTCTTTAAACACGAGGAAGTCAAGTGAAAACTTAATTTGCTCCTTGTAACAAAAAAATCACAGTGATAAGCGGCTATCTTAGTTTGCGTTGTGCGTTATTTTCAATAATACGTGAAAAGCAGCTAATATATTGTATGAATATGAATCATCTTTCTACAACTCTAGCCTACCCACCTTTATATCAGCACTAGATCAACCAATTAGTTTGGATTCTACCCTTTAAAAACGTATGCAATTCACACATATCACGAATATGACTTGTCTACAACTCTAGCCAACCTACCTTGATATTAGCACTAGATCAGCCAGTTAGTTAGGATTCTATGTATGGAATTCACCCATATCAAGAATATGACTTGTCTGAACTGGCTGGGTAGCATATCCATGTCAAGAATGTTTGGGACTGAAGGAAGGATAAGAACTTTAAATTGCTGAATCTTTTACCATTACTTGATCTTATCTTTTCAGGCTAAAAGACATACTGGCTGTCAAAATATGCGTCTGTTTAGGAAAGATCTCAAGATAGATGTCATTTAGAGCTCTTTATGAGGAAATTAGTTGGCAATTTCCTAAACTATAGTCCTTGATGTGTATATGTACAAGTCACAAGTGGAAATAACACAAGGGCAATTCAGGAAATGGACGTGGAGGAGAATGGACAGGTGTCAAGTGATCCTATGATTGTGGGCAGCTGGAAAAGTGCAAGGATGAGGATGGCCGATTCACCCATGAGGGATCATGTGCGAGATAGCAATTAGTTATAAAGTATCAGAGAGAAGGAGAGAAGGGATGAGCATTGTTGCATTCTGTTTCTCCTCTCTAGTGTCTCTGTAGTTGCTATCGTTGCATAGCAGCCTTCTTCTTCATTGTAATAAGACCCAACAATTCAATAATACATACAGAGACTTATCCACACTATCCAGTTGTTCAATTGTTCATTATTTCTGCAGTACATCACAATGAGATCAATGAAAAGTCTGTCATAAGATGCTACTCTTTACTCTCGCCTAACTGTGTATTATACATATAACATAACCTTGTAAAAAACAAGGCTAACTTGATGTTAACAAGAACAAATCCCACTAATCAAAAATTCAAGTGACATTAACTAAATATGAGTTAGCAGCACCCTCAGGATTTCATGCCCAGAAGTTCATAAATGAAACACAGCCAGCTGATTATCTGTCACTACAAAGAGGGTTCAAGCATATCCTTTTTTTAATCATTCTTTTTTAGTCTGGTTAACAGAGAACTTGTGTTCAGGTTGCTTTTCCCACAAAAAATTAGCAGCCTCGATCCACTGAGGATGAACCAAAAACTTCTCGTTCTTCAGGGCCCACCGAGACTTCTCCGTTCCAGCATCTGTTGAGACCACGTGTGTCACTGATGAGTCTAGTTCTTTGGAACATATGGCTCCCAAATTTTCAGCCATCCTCCACAGATAGTGATTATCAGCCTGGAATTGGGTGGGGAAAACACGGCTGAATACAATTTTGCAACCCTTTAAAACATCCTTCCGAACTGTCTTTAGTACCTAAAATAGCCACATTTTGCCATAAAAATGAATTCAGAACTTGGTTAAAAGTAAGATAAAAATAGAAAAGATGTCAATTAAATCACATCGTATCAACCATACAAATGAATACCACTAATCTTCCAAGTTTCCCTAGTCACACCAAAGTGAAGAAGCCCAAGAGGAACAATTGCACAGTTAACAACAAATGCCAAAAAGATTCTACATACCTGCCTCACATCTCTGGCTTCCAGATTAGTTGTCAGCTCCTACAAGAAAGTTAGAAATAAGAATCAAGCAATGAATTTCATGTCTCAAACAAATGGAAAGAAGAGACAACATACATCAAAGAACATATGGTGAATTCTTGTCAGAACTTTCAGAACAGATGCAAGTGCGCCATCTGAGTCGCTTTCATCACTCTTCAGCTCAGAAAGAGATTTACAGTTGAACCCAAACTGCCGGCAACTTGAACCAAAGAAATGATACCTCTCCATCAATATCAAGTTATCCTTGTGCTTTGTCCAAGCCTAAAACAAATAAAATTAATTTGTCAGAATAAAATTAATTTGTCAGTCTAACAAATGCTCATGTAAGTAATTACAATTAACAAGTTGAAGCAAGCAGACTGATCTTTTTTTAAAAATCTACACCGTGACTCAAACCTAACTCCAATTGATTTCAAGTAAAAAGCCAGACTGGATTTTTTAAAAAAATCTACACCATTACTCAAACCTAAGTCCAACTGATTTCAAGTAAAAAGCGATCTTTCCCAGTCCAGGGTGGAGAGTCTTCCAAGTTTTTAGCAAGTTTGCTAATTGCCAAATCTGTTGCTTTTATACCACCCACAAGGAATGACCTCATGAATGTGCACATAGTAGCACATATGAAGATCTTGGTAACAATCAATGACATAAAAGAGGAGTTTAACCTTTCATGGGAAGGGAATTCAATGACCATAAGCTATTTGGGTGAGGTTCAAATGGCAACTGTTAAAATGAAGTATGTAGATCATTTAAAGCTGATTAAATAAGGCAAAAAAGGAAAAGAAGTAAAGAACAAGGAAAGTTAATAATACAAAAATGGAAAATACCTCGGTATTGACTAAATTTCAGCCAAAATATTATCAAGGAATGACATCTTAGACTACCACTTCAATTGACCCACAATGGAACACCACAATGGAACACTTACTTGGTGACACACACATAAAGCATTTGTACTTACATTTTCAGTATCATCAAGGATCAGAACAGCACTTTCTTGCCCCAGCACAACATCAAGACCCTTTTGATGTCTTTGTGTTCCATCATCACGTGAGATAACTTTAGCACTGAAGTATTCTTTTTTAGGGTCAAGGAGCTTAGCCATTTCCAAAGCATAGGGCCTATCACCCATTGTGTATATGTACATCTCAAACATTTTGCTTGCTTCTTTGAGAAATGTGCGAACAAACGGCCTCAGCTTGGTCATCATGGGCATGGAGTCCAACATAAAGAGGCTGCCCTTAGAAACATCTATCCATTTGATAGAGTATAAAATCAACAGAATGACCAGACTGTCCAAGAGGTTTTTCAATCAATCAAAAAATGGATAAAAGTTATCAAGAGTTTTTACTTACAGGAATCTAATGAAGAAGACAAATGCAAGGTAAATAGCTAAATAGTTGCCAAGCTCAAAATCCACCATTTATTTAGTATCACCTTTCCAACTACTATACTTTTTACAGGAGAACTATGCCTGTCAGGTAAAAAGAACATACCTTCAAAAGAATCTGTCTGACTTTTAAGATATTCTTCCTCTGACGTGATATGAATAAGCAAAGTAGAATTAAGCAAAGTATGGTCCAGGTCAAGAACCAAGTAAAGTTTCCTATGACGCAACAAATTCTTCATGTCCGTGTTGCGTAATCGAACAATTTCATCGTTACCTAGTCTTAATCCCTGGAAGTACAATTCCACCAACATGGTATCATTCTAGTTGAAAAGCACTGAGGAAATGAAAGAAAGCTAAGAGAGATGAAATCAGATGTATGTTAGTGTATGAATGTCAGCATATCTAAAAGCATTTGATAACTGGGCTACTTCACTGGTGATAACTTATATCTAAAGCTAGATAACTTTAAAATTATTTTCTATCAGCACCATTTCAACCAGTTGATGTAACAGAAAAAATGAATCAATAAAGAAGAAATTACAGGAAAAAAAAGCAGTAACTAAATTGCCATTACTACTATCAGTTGGGTTGAAGAATGAGCACCTTGTGTATGTACCCAAATGTGACACCAGACTCCTCATTCAACCGTTGCCCACAAACAATGCACATGTCCCCAAAAGATCCAGGGTGTGTACATGCCTCTTTACTTGAGGATGCTTCTGCACATCAAACAGGCTAACCATAACTCCAGATACTAAAGTAACACAACTAAGTTAAATTCATTCGCATGGGCTAAGAGCAAAATGGAATATACAATTTCTTTAACCACCATTTCAAATGTACCCACTTGAAAATAATGATGCAAGTAGCAAAGAAAACATAAATATGCTTGTACGCTAACAAATTAAGAAGAAGATAAGCATCCATGTATAAAAGTTTGAGACCCTTTTGTACATAGTATTAACCAAAGTATGGCTCAGAAACATACAAAGAGAAGGTTTCTGAATCCACTGGCCCCAGTCAAGATACTTTACCTAAGTTCAAATCCAAAGCTCTATGAGAAGTTGAACCCTCAGGATCCTCTAAGTTCTCAGATATCTCAGACTTAAACCTTTTTATCCTGTGAATTGGTTCACAAAACAAAATTTTCAGATCCGATATTTATAAGTGAACAAGTGAACTGAATAATAAGCAAATTCAAGAAAATGGTGCCTTCCAATCAAAATTAAATAAAATCCCCATCAACCAGTATGACACACTGACAGAGATGCAATGATCAACCATAGTTGAAAAGGAAAACATCAGTCCATGTTATGGTAACATAAAACTCAAATTCACAAACATCCATTATAATTCAAAATGATAAGACAGTTCATTTAAGCACAATCATCCCTGTATCAATTTCTTACTACAGAGGTCAGAAAATATAAAGCCTACAAAGAAACTTAAAACAGTTGGATCAAAATCCCCAACAAGTTCAAGAGTTCAATTGACGCACATTCATAAAGTTACTAGGCGGCACCATTGACCAACTTACTTACTAGCGATGGTGCACTTGCGCTGCACATCTATCTTAAATAAATATATAAACAATCCACAAAATGAATCAAAAGCAGCAGGTATACCCAATTCAACTTCTTCCATCCCCCCGCCCCAACAAAAAGAATGAACAACACAGTCATAATTTGAGTCAGGGAGAAATGAGGTATAAGAACAAAATCCTAAGCATCAATCAATGGCCTATCGAGGCCCCTGTTCAAACCAGGAGAACATTGTAATACCTCTTGCTTTCAAGGTCATAGCGCTCAACCTGGGCTACCTTCTCCTCCTCCTCCTCCTCCTCCTCCTCTTCTTCGTCTAATTCTTCTTCTCGGCTCTTGGGAGATGATTCCGAAGATTTAGAATCAAGTTCTGCGTCAAGATAAGCAGCAAAGTCATCGCTGCTTGACGAGTGCACTGGAGAATCCGCTTGCAGACTCATCTGAAACTATCCCAAACGGAAAACCTAAGAACTTTCACATATTTTATCCTCCAGAGGCCTCATGAAGCAAAACCTAATTATTAAAGCTCACAACAAAAGGCACAGATAATTCTACAATGAGAACTCCAATACGATTATAAAGATTAGCGAGAGATGAAAAGGTAGTTGCTTGCTGGTGTTGTCTTCGTGAGGCCCTGACGTACGAGAGTGGCTAGTTGACGAGAGCACGGTGGCGACTGGCGAGGCCTTTACGTGGAGGCGAATCCTAGCGCCGCGGAGTACTTAGGCTCGTTGGGTCGTGCCATTGAAAGAGCGAGAATTAGAGGCCCAACCTTTATGTTTTTTTTTCCCCTCATTGGGAGGGTTATATCAACCTAATGTGTCTATCAAAACTCCATTTACGTTGAGTGGCATTAGTTTTTACTTACTGTAATTACTAATTCGAGTGTATTGGACTTTTCATGAATAGGTCTAAATGGGCCAGGTTTGATTTCGTGCTTCACCCAATTCATGCAAAGGCCCAATCTTTGTTCGAAATTGTAGCCTTTTTGCAGGAACCGAGCAGCACAGGAACAGAAGAGTGAAGCAGAGCAGAGCAGTCTATACATTGTTTGAGATAGGGTTTTGGACCTAGTAATCTTGGAATTCAAAGAAAACCCATGAAGGAAGGAAGTTCTAGGAAACGAAAGAGAGCCAATAGTCGCTCAGAACCACAAAATCAATGGAAGCAAAAAGCTGTGAAGTCGAATGGTACATCTGAACATGTTAATTATGCAAATTCTTCTACTTCTTCTTCTCCAAAGCGTCCAAAGTCATCGTCTTTCCTCGAAAAGGTTGCTCTCTCGCTCTATATGAATCAAATTAGAATGTGCTTTGGTTGAAAGTTTCGATTTTTGATTGAAAGGTGTTGTTGTGATGTATGTTCTGCAGATGCGAGCGAGGTTATCTGGCGGGCACTTCAGGATGATTAATGAAAAGTTGTACACTTGCACGTAAGTATTCTTTACTTAACATTGTTGTCTTAATATGATTAATGAAAAAGCTCTTCACTTGAACCAATTTACGTTGCGTTTTAACACATAATTTCCGCGTATCAATGCACAAAGCTCCCTGCCTTGTGAGGGTTTGAAGAAGGTTATGAATGTACGCTGTATTTTTTACAAAGAGGTTGTTCCGTTATTCGAATAACTTTCTGATCACATGCGTTTTGACACATTTTATCAAATTTAACCTTCTATGCTTTACATCACCAAATGCTCAATTTTTTTGGTCATGAGCTAAAGCAAGACTGTTATGCTTTATACTTTGTGAATAAGTTTATGCTTTTTTTCTTTTTTTTTTTCTTTTCTGTTCAGTGGAGAAGAGGCTCGTAACTATTTTAGGGAAAATCCGTCTTTGTTTGAAATGGTAAGATTCCGTTTTCTGTTCTGCACATCATTAACATGTCGGAACTCACCCTTGCTCTTTATTTGAGTGTCGAGCATGGCAGTAAAACATAACAGTGGATAGTTCCTGATTGGGGTAATATTTTACTGCATATCTGTATTTATATTATTATAGTTTCATTTTTATGGTCTTACTGTGGCTACAATGTCTACTTAACAGGGACTAGATTTTCAGGAATGAGAATAATGTATTTTTCCGTAACTTTGTATTTCTTTTGTTCTGTTGATTTTCATTCTGTATGCATAGTTTCACTTTGTATCATTTTTTGGCCGCTAATTGTGGTTATTCATCCTTATCAATCAATTTAAGGATTGAGTCAGAGATTAATTCGGTCCTGGTCTGCCTTCCTGAAGAAAAGAATGCTTACTATATTCAAGTGAGGAGTCTGAAAGATATATGCCTATTTTTTTTGTCAGTGTAAAACAGTTTGTCTAGCTAATGTATGCTATACTGCCTCTTATTCTAACCAATGGATCTCATCTTCATATATTGATAATTGCTGGCTATATCTTGCCATGTATGCAGTAATGCTGTATTTGTGTTCCATCTTTTATTAAGGTGTTGTTCGTACTTTACTTGCAAGGTATTTCCTGCAATTATTTAAGATTTCTACTGGCATCTCATTGTAAGTTTCTCAATTCGGATATCTTTGTTTTGACTTTATGTCACTTACATGGGCAGTATCATACAGGGTATCAAGAACAAATGTCACATTGGCCTGAACAGCCAGTAAATGTAATCATAAAGTGGCTGAAAAATCATAGTCCTTCTTTGGTAGTGGCTGATTTTGGCTGTGGTAAGGTTTTGCTGACCTTCAACTGCTATTACTTTTTTGCAAAAAGAGTTTTGATGGTTTCAACTGTCTACTGCTGACTACTATGTTGTTTGGTTTGTTTCTCTTGCCATCTGGTGTGTTCCAGGAGATGCACGGCTCTCAAAGAATGTGAAAAATAAAGTTCACTCATTTGATCTTTTGTCTAACGATCCTTCCGTTATTGCTTGTGATATGTCCAACGTATGTCTGCTGTAAACTTGCCCTTTATAATGCTAAATACTGATTCTCAACAAGAGACATCGTAAGAAGGTGTTTCTAGTTATAGCTAATATTTACCAATTCTACTAGTTGCTCACTGTTGTTTTCTGTTAGATACCACTTGATGCATCATCTGTGGACGTTGCTGTCTTTTGCCTTTCTTTGATGGGGACTAATTATCCAAGTTACATCCAGGAAGCTCACAGAGTTCTTAAGCCCAGGTTTGCTACAGGTTCTTGTTTGAGTGCTTGAAGTACAGCTATAGGTCCATTATTTTGTTCATGAAGCATCTTATGTTCTTTATAGTGGGTGGCTTCTGATAGCCGAGGTAAAGAGCAGGTTTGATCCGAACAATGGAGGAGCAGATCCGAAGGAGTTTTCAAAAGCCATTTCTAATCTAGGATTCACCCCTACATGGAAGGTGTATACACGATCTTGCTTCCACCTCCATATATTCAATTCTTTATCCACACTACTAATTACGGACATACATCATGTGCAGGATTTCTCAAACAAAATGTTCATTTTACTATACTTCCAGAAAAAGGTCATTTACTTTATGCATTCACTATAAGTTCTGCCCATCAATTGATTTGCATTCTCAATATGGAAATTATTTGCAGTTATTGATTTGTTCTTGATCATGCTTTGGTTCTGCAGGAGAAGCATAGCTCAAAGAGGAAAGAAATTGAATGGCCTGAGTTGAAAGCTTGTATTTATAAGCGCCGCTGAGATCTGTGAGCTACAGTTGTACCCTTGTGTTTATTAGAAACATTATGCTGGTTAACGGTTCTGCAAATTCTGATTTAAAACAGTTTTCTTCTAAGCTGGTAAAATTCTGCAGTTGCATTCTTCAAATTTGGCTGGATGTTCCTGTGCCTCCCAAATTCCTGTAGAATAGGTAGGTAGCCCTGCAAGCTGCCCTTAGACCTTGACTTACGATTAAGACACTTCTCTCAAGTTCTACCACTGACTACTTCCAACCCAAACTCCTGACAGACCAACGCCGACGATTTGAAATCTTCACTTCCTCTTCTTTGCTTATATGCTATGTTTTGTCCTGATTGCTTTTATGTGAAATGGTTCATTTGAAATATGTTGAACATTGTAGCCTTGACTTGGAAGTGAAGACTGACTGGAAGGCTAAAACTACTCACCGACTGCCAGAAAGTCGACGAGAAAGAAACTCGCAAGCTAACAAAACGTAAAGATCATGTCTTTGGATCATGGAAAGTACAATTTGCTTCAAAGTCCAAGGCTTTCTCATTATTAAAACTTGTAGGGTCTAAAATGATATGGTCCCATACAAACTCTATGTTTGCTCACCGACAAGGATTAAAGACGCTTGTCTGTTTCACGTCATATTCAAAAAGTGAATTACCATACTCGTCATTCATATCAAATTCTCGATCAAATTTAATTTTGACGAGAGATTTAATATAAAATATGATAGGAATGTTATAATCTGATTTAATACTCTTTAGTAATTCGATTTGAGACTTTGGATGTCGAACCTTTTTAACTTTATATAAATCTGTTCTTAATTCCTTATTTATTTTTAGGAATTATCATATTATTAATAAATTAATAAATCTGAATTAAATGATAAGTTCAAATTAATTAAAATTTATAAATTTAATATTTTTTACATAAGATTCTACTACATTATTAAGATGATAATTTTAATTTCAAATTGAAATTAAGAATTTAAATACAAAATTTGATTATTTAATTATTTTCAATAATCTTCTTACGATCAATTTTTAAAAATTATATGATTTTTTTATAATACTAATACTTAAAAAATATTAAATTTTGTACAAGTATTTATAATTTTGTATCTCCTACACCTACCAAATTTTAAAGTTAAATAAGAAGCATTAAATCACTAGTAAATTTTTATTTTATCAATTTCGTGGTTATTGGTGATGAAATTTATAAATTGGTGAAAAGGGTACTTAATTCCTGCATCTCGTGTTTGTTGTAATTAATTGTTAAAAAATTTAACCCATTTAATCTTAAAAATTATAAACTATTTAATTTTTGGTTCGATTTTTAACATTTTAGTTCAAAATCATTTAATTTAATAAGTTAATTTTTATTAATTAATAAGTTATTACAAACTAAAATAAATAAATAAATTTTTATTTAA
>JANZLD010000008.1:12797694-12810199 GCA_026413575.1 Erythroxylum carthagenense | reverse complement strand
TAAAAATAATTTTTTAAATTATATTTTTAATTTTTTTAATTTTATTTATTAATTTTATGATAAATTAATAACAAATTAACATTTTAAACCTTAAATTTTGTATATTTTCGATTTAATTTTCAGTCCGTTTTAAAAACATTGAAATTTTATATAATACGCGGGATTATATTATAATTCTTACATAATATAAACAAAAAAAAATGAAATTGATGTTTTTCAATATAAATATAATGTACAATTTTCGTTTTTAATGATTAAAAGTCTATTAGAGCTAAATTAAAAAAAAAGAGATAAAAAGGAAAGATTCTTCAACACTCAAAACATCTCTTGGATTCTCTCTCCAATCCACCGCGTAAACCACAGTGACTTCCAATTCTCATTTACTTTCAATTCCATGTTTAGCTTGGGAAGCAAGTCAAAAGTCTAGCTATTTACGTTAATGCCACTCTGTACCATGCCCCAAACCCACGCCTCAGGCTCTGAGTCAAGGTTCGGTCAACCTCAAACCCACCGAGCCTCTGGTTACCACATCCTAGTCAAATGTTCTTTGAACCCGAAGCTCAGGCTCGGTGTCCATCCCTATCATAATGGAAGCGTAGGCGAAGTTTTCCCGCTTGGAGACATGCCTTTCTCTCACGCTCTTTCCACTTAACTTATTCTAGTGGAGACTGAGGCACACTTTATAAATGTGTATATATTAGCATGATCAGCTCTTAACTCTGTCCTTCTCTCTCGCTTTCTCTAGCTTAGAAATGGCAAGGTAAGGCTTAGGAATAACAGGAACGCGGTTGTTGGAGTTTAAGAAGTTGTTTCCAAGTTGAATCTAAGCTTTGATCTTTTCGGAATTTGTTGTTGGGTTTCGTCGGATTTCGTTTAGTGGGATAGCTTGTTTTTCAGCTTACAGATGTTGGATAAATGCAATAATTTTAATCACAAAAACGACTGTTTTTGAAGTAAACCCGTATATGAATAAACAGATAGATAATCAAGCTTGTCTGATTATTATGGTTTTGGCTCTTGTTCTCAAGTCCAATGATAAGTAATGATTTTTCTGGTAGATTTCTGCTTACGAGAGTTACCCATTTGGGAAAATGTCAGGTGTGGATATGGTACTAACGAAATGTGGCATTTTGCTAGTGAAACTTGACGTATATTGTCAGAATCTTCTGTTTCTTCTGTCAAAGACTCTTTCTCCTTCTTTTCTGTTTTAGCTAAACATTACTAACGACACTTGACTCTTTGTGTGCCACAAAATTTGAGATAAATAGAACCTCTGACTGCTAATCTGTTCTGTGTTTTTAAGCTACAAACATTTCTCTGTGAGAAGAGTATAGTTGAGAGAAAACCAGTTGCTTCAAGTGTTGAACTATATGATAGATACAATTCATTGACAGATTGCCCATTAACATATTCTTCCTTATATGGATGCTCATTGGGTTTTAAAGCATTGAAAGAGTGTTCTTTCTGATTGACTGCTCAGCCAGAATGGAAAAGCAAATCACTATTTGCTATTACCTAGCATTTGGTTAGTGTTTATTAACTTACTTCAGATTTGTTTAAACGCAAGGATGCACCTCAACTGACATGATATCTTCTAAACTCAATATTCTTTCTTTTATAATGCTGTGTATCTAGACGCCTTCCTCTTGTGGTTATAAAATGTTGTTGATCTTGGTTAAATGTGTTAAGGTGGTTACCTTATTTGGGTGCCAATTTCTGCGCTTTACTTAGCCTGTCAAGTGTGGAAAGTAGCATCCTTTCAATAGATGGTTCTGATTTACAGTTTCAAATTTCAGTCTTTGATGTTGTTGCATTTAACGACAACGTGGTCTTGGCAGAGTGCTTTTTTGGTTGCAAGAATGTAATACTCAAGAATGTTACTCTTTCAGGGCCTGGGTTATTGACAATAAAGGAATTGCAGTTAAAGTAAGAAATGCCTCTCGATCCTGTGCTCACCAAATCATAGATTGTGGGGCAAATCGTGAATGTCCAAACTGCCATTATCGCATAGATAACAGTGATGTAAGTTCCAGTTTTCATAGACCTTTTATATGATCTTTGTAACATGTTATAACTCAGAAAATTTATTCTAGACGACACTTAATTCATATGGGACGTAAGAGCTGCATTTCTCAAACTTTGAGTTTGAGATTTTTCAGATGCATTCTGGAACACTTTTTCATGTTTGTAGTAAATAGCGATTCCCGCAGTTGTTTTTTATCTGAAGCCTGTATTGTGTTGTGCAGGTTTCTGATGAATGGCCTGGCCTGCCTGTTGGTGTAAAATTCGACCCATCTGATCTAGAGCTCGTGGATCATTTAGCAGCAAAATGCGGTATTGGAAGTTCAAAGCCGCATATGTTTATTGATGAATTTATCTCTACGCTTCAGGAAGATCAAGGAATTTGCTACACTCACCCAGAAAACCTTCCAGGTGAGGAGTTCTGTAACCTTAAACGTTTACCTCATCTCCAAATGCCAGATTTTGACCTTTGATTTATCTTTTGATGTCAGTTCAATCAGCTGATTGGTCCAGGAATGAATATATTGGCAGTAAATTATTTTCGGAAATTTCAGTTAGTAGAGTAATTGCACACATTCTTATGAAATTTTGTTTTCAGGTGCTAAGAAAGATGGAAGCAGTGTTCATTTCTTTCACAAAACGATTAATGCATATACTAGTGGTCAGAGGAAGCGTCGCAAGGTCCACCATGAACAGAGTTCTTGTGAAGAACAAGTCCGCTGGCACAAGACTGGCAAGACCAAATCTGTGATGGAAAATGGAGTTCACAAGGGCTTCAAGAAAATTATGGTTCTGTACAAAAGCTCAAAGAAAGGGTTCAAACCAGATAAATCGAATTGGGTGATGCATCAGTTCCATTTAGGGACTGCTGAAGATGAAAGGGAGGGTGAATACGTGGTTTCTAAAATTTTCTACCAACAAAAGAATCAATCGGATAAGAATACTGATAATCCAGTTGGTGAAAATTCGGATGCTTTGGCACTTCAAACTTCTCCAAAGACCCCCATTACAAAACCACCCGTACCGCCACGACCAGGGAAATCTGTTACATTTGATGATTCTGCTGATGATTACAGAGAACGGCCATTAGCCCCGGTAGGCAACCTTTTGATGCAGAATTATAGGTTTATCTGAGATGGTCAGTTCACATGAGGTTAAAGAAAATAAGTTTACGCCATTGGCACATATTGTCTAGCTTTAATTCGTTTCACTTCAATCCATATTCTGTTATGGTTTTGATCTGTACATGATTTTTATCATTCTGTTATAGGAACAACATATCAAGGAAGAGAACTCTTGGGTCCCAGTTTCTCATACCGAGGACGAGACGGGATTTCCATCATGGTTGGCTGGCGAATCTCAGAATGTTGAAAACTGTGATTTCAATGACATAGATGATACCTTGCTATGCAAGGAAGTGTTCGATTCCTCATCCATTTTTTGCAACAGTTCGGGAGGGAATAATGTATCCTATAGTGGCATTCAAGAAACTGGAAAGAACAGACCTGCAGGAATTGCTGACCTTGAAAACCTAGAGCTAGACAGTCCACCAGACTTCCAGCTTTCTGTAATTAATTCCCCTTACTCTTGTTAACAAAATTTTGTTTCTTATGGCATAGTTATACAATAATTAATTCATTAAAATGTGATGCAGGATCTGCAGTTTAGTTCTCAGGACAGTGTTTTTAGTTGGATTGACCGGTTATGAAGACAAGCGACCAGGCAAAAGCTTCCCAGATACAAAAGAACACCTTCCCATTTATGTGGTGTTTTAGTTTTGTCTGAAGTTTTCTGTACCTTTTGCAGTGTTTTCTTCAGCGATGTTGAGTCGGATATGATTGCTTTTAAGGTCGTAGAAATATCTTCCTTTATGGATTTTCAATTGCAGCAATGTATTTAGAGCTTGAAAGATCACAAAGGGTTGTGAGGCTCTAAGATTGTATCTTTTGTTTCTGAATCAGGTTTGTTGTTGTATCAAAACTTAATTAAGCAACTGATGTTAGCGGACACTTTGTATGCATTTGTTGCTACAGAATATACTATATTTTCTTTAGTGATATTTAATTTTCAATAACTTAATTGCGAAAACAATTAAATGTTTAATAAAAAATAAATAAAAGTATCAATTTAAACGAAAACAAAAGATTTTTTCCGTACTATCATAAAGGTTAGGGAAAAAAAGTTGTTAGAGGAGAAGTAAACAGAAATAAAAAAGGATATCTGATAAATGAAGATCTATACATGATCAAAATGAAGGGTGAAAAATTAGTGAGCTAAGGTAATATTCCTATCAAACAAAACCACCTGGGAAAATGTCATCCCATTCTCATGCAATTTGTGTACATGTTCAGTTCACCAGAGCTGTAAACCAAACCAATCCCCCTCCCACCCCTTCCCAAAATTGGATATAATACCTCCATCATGGAAGAAACCCTGTACACACCATCTCTTTACTTGAGAACAAGGGGTGCCAATGCCATAACAAAGCACAATGCACATCTCCAGCATTCAGCAATGCCTGCCTCTCACCCACTTTCTCTCCTGCAGTTGCCAGGCAACAGAAATCTGTATTCCTCCGAATGACCCAACAAATAGGCAGGCAGATGGACTGCTGAATAAGAGCGAGGTATAGGACCCATCTTCCCGATTATCTCTTTAAATGTGTATGCCTCAGGAATCATGTCAAACAGGTTTGTCCCTTGGCATATCACATCCTGGATTCTTTCAGGGTTCAAGTAATGAGAGAACCTAACTCGGTCATTATGGCTGTAAGCTTTCATCTTGAATATGAAATCACTGATGTGTCGAAAGCAAAAGCTGCAATGCCATCCAGAATCTGCCAAGAGCAAATCAGACTGACGATAGTGTGCATATCTAGTTTTCCCCTTCTGGTACCTGTGGACTGAAGCCCGCCAACTCTTATCATCGTAATGATACTCGAAAGAATATAAATAGTTACTCATTTGAAGATGAAGGACAGGTGGAATGTCATCACACCATCTCAAGAGATTTATGGTGTGGCCACTAGGGATCTCATCCACATCAGTCATTATCAGCAAATCATCATCTTCTATACCCGCTATTCGTATAAGCTGGTCCAAAGCTATTCTTTGATATGCCTCCTCAACAAATGGGTTTTCACCTTTCCTGAATCTCCCTCCAATTGTCCCATAAGTCAATCGAGACTCCACAAATTTGAATTTGTCGCGGTTAGCTGCAAACACCAATGCCTTAGGCAGGCCTGTGAATGTTGAGTTTGATTCAAGGAGCACAAAATGATTTACATACGGTGATAATTCCTTCCACCGAATAGTAAGCATATCCTGTTCAACACTGAACAACGCTGCATCGTAAACTCGCCTTGGTGATTCACGAATCCCCCAACCATGAAGCCTGCAGAGAGTCTCCATTGACACATTCTCATGATAATAGTGAGGAAGCACTTGAAAGGATTTTGGAGCAGAGGCCCATAATGGTCTGAGGAAAAAGGAAACGTTTGGTCCGTGCACATAGATCCCGAAGAGTCCCAAAGGGATAACTGTGAACATGAATATGTATGTCTTGAAATCCAACCCTCGCAAGATACACCTCAGTCTAGACATGCTCAAAGCTGTACGAGATCTCTGCTGCAGTTTAAACAAAAAAGTTCATAAGATATCAGGGATTAAATGTGATTTATTATATTCCAACAAAGAAGACAATACAAACAAACGGCTCAACTACACCTTTTATAAACAGACAAAACACAGTTTTAATGCATACACAATTCACGCAAAAACATAAACAAAACTTGCAGCCATTTCTTTGAATCTCAAAATAACACATCGAAAGATCCGCAGAAGAACACACCAGCTTATAAAACAATCAAACAAAAAGTTTTAAACCTTGCGGCAAGAACAAGTAAGCTTAATTCGACATAGATTTTTAATAGCCTTCTACTTCGAGTAATTGAAGGATTACGAGAAACTTTATTGGTGCCAGGACTGATACGTTTCTACCTGAAAAAGAAAACTCAATAACATCCAATCGTTGAAGGCACCAACGATGTTATGCACACTATCCCACTTCTAGTTCAAAGCCAAAAAGAAAGCTTGTTTTTTTGTTAGAAAGACAGCCATTAAACAAACAGTGCTCAAAAGCGGCTATCAGGATAAAAGAACACCGCATGAGATTTATTTTCCCGCGTATAATGAAAGGGGATGATCAGAAACTTCCAAAAGGTTAAATAGGCAAAACAAATCCTAAATTCGATGAGGCAAAAGAAAGAAAGCGTAAAATCTCAGATGCACTTAAAAAGGAAAAATCCGAGCAAGACCACAAAGCACCAGCAGACTCAACCATTCACTCACTATCAGACTCAAACATAAACTGAATGAAAGTGGGGAAGAAGAGTACCTGGCCGCAAACATCTTCGCATATATCATCAGTCTTCTTAGAACTATAGTACCCATCAGACATGATTCTTCTCACGACCCAACTCAACAATCAAATTGTGACGTCAACAGTACAAACAACAACACACACTCACTTTCTCTTTCTCTCTCTATCTAAGTATCCCTACTCCCCACAAGAACTGTAGGGATTTCCGGAGATCCTAATGAATTCCGGATCAAACCCACGTTGATTGCTCTAGAAATATCTGCCTCCACAATCCCGCAAAATCCCACGATCTTAAAATTCACTCTCTCTCTCTCTCTCTCTCTCTGGCACGAAGAGCAGAGGGAGGAGGACAACGTTTCAACGTCAATTCCTTCTCTAGCCGTTTGGTAGATATTTAAAAGGATAAAGAAAAAAAAGAAATTTGGAAAAAAAAAAATCTTTCGTTGTACTCCACTCCTCCACAGGGATCTTCTTAAATGTTTGCTACAGGCCCCACAGCTCTCACACACTGGACCAATTACAGTGTTTAAGAATTTCATGTTACTGTAGTCATTATCTCTTTTCAAATACACACGACATGGGCGGATAGATTGAGATAATCATGAACAAACCAGGGAAGGAAAAGAGCAGTTTGGTTTTGTGCGTGTTTTGAGAACGTTGATATCGTGAGAAAGTGGGGTTCGGGTTGACGATGCATTGTACTACAGTGTTTATGATGCACCCTAATCTCGGTGTCGACACTTGTCCGAATGTTTATAGGAACAGATTCTGTCTCATGTCATTCACGCGCCTCATATATACTCCCTCCGTTTAATAATAAAAGTTGTTTTAGAAATATTTTAATTATTCAAAATAAGTGTCATTGTTGACTTTGTATGCATGTTTGTAACTTTTCTTCCAAAATTAACCTTTCATTTCTCTCTTATCTTAATTATACAATCACAATTTTAAGGCAATTTTTCTCACATGCTAATTATTGCAAATTATCGAGGTGCATATTTAATAAAAATATATATATAATTTGATTAGTTTTCTTAATAAGCGTGTATTTTTTTAAAACGACTTTTATTATGAAACGGAGGGAGTATTAAATATCTACATTTATTTTTACTAACTTCTGTAAATTTGACACGTGTATTTTTAATAATAATTTTATAAAAAGCATATTTTTAAATTGGAGAGGGAGGGTTTGAAAGTGGAAGACGGGTGAGATTTTTGGAGTTGGGGTTGGGCTGGAAATTGGAAGGGAAAAGTGAAAAGTGAAAGGGTCGGTTCGGTTCGGTTGGAAACAGTAGGAAAGTCGTAATTCTTGAGTAGGGTACGGAAGATGGTACTGGAAGTGTCTTTATGGTATGAATTAGGTGGGTTTAATAACTAGTTAATTATAGGAAATGGGATGGCCTTTTTTGGACAGACTTGCAAGTAATTTTAATAGAAAGGTCTTTCCTGAAATATAAAATTTCCCAATTTGATTTTTTGCATAAATAAAATGTTTGATTTTTCCTTTTAATTCTTCGTATGTTTAAGAATTATCTAATGATCAAGACTTAAATTAGTAAGACAAGAAATTTAAAGTTGAATTTTAAATTTTATAAAGATTAAATTTTATCATTAAAATTTTCTTCTCTTCTTTCTTATTTTTTCAACTCATTTACGTTATCAATTCTCATTTAATGTAAAATTTGAATAAATAAATAATTAACATTAAATTTTTATTTTAAATTTTGATTTATTTATTATGTTATAATATGTTCGTCTACTTAGATATAATGTAAAGCAATTATCTATATTATATACGGATGACAATGGGCCCGAACCCAATACAAGGCCCAATTGGGTTGGAAATAACTCTTGCCTGGGCCTAGCCTGACTGAGCTAAAGCAGCCCTAATCAAGGCTCGATTCTATTTTTATTTTTTAAAAAAAGCAAAACTATGTCTTTTTGAGTTGTCGGGCTCAAACAAGCCAAGCCTTGCTCAAGGCTCGGTCAACCTAAACTGGGCTTGTGGAAAAGTAAGTATTTCTATTATGAATTTAACGGTGACATTGTTTTACAACTCATTAATGAATATTCATACTGATTTAGTCTCGTTAGATGACTTGAAGGTTTGTAATTGTAAAACATTTTGTTTAACATCTTCTGTTTATTAGGGTAAGAATCGTATCTATAAGATTCACTGTTACTCGCAAGATGTGAGTTTATATATTAATTCCATAAAATATCAATTTTTAACATTAGTGTATTTTACATAACTTGGCCATCTGATATATCTACCTCTAATGTTAACACAATTTCAATTGTTGTAAAAGGATTTGACCATGTTAAACTTTAAGCATTTGATTGTTTATTTACAATTAATAAATAACAAGTTGTAGAACTGTGTTGAATTATAATTTTTTCCTATATAAATGTATGTTGAAGAAATATAACGTCTAACATAATATAGTTAAGATGATTGAACATGGTTCAATATGCAGTCTCAACTAAACTACAACAGATACATGGCTTAATATGTAGTAGATTAATCATCATTAATGTAAGGTATTCTCAAATTTGATCTTTTTGCCTTTAGTTTGATTCTCCTCAAGTTACAAGCGTTTGTTTGCATTTGTAGTTGTAGTTGTATTTTCAGAAGGTTTAGTTGTATTTGCACTATTTCTTGGAGGTTTAAGTACCTGGAATTGACTTCTACTCATCTATAAAACATCATGAATATAAAGTACAATGCTAGCACTAACGATTTACTTATAGATAATTGGCACAAAAACATATTTAAGTGATAAACCAAAAAATAAGTATTACTTCTAACTTTTTAAAATGTTACTATATATTCTTGAGCTTTTTTGTAAAACCTAAATAGTTTTGATATTAAACAATTTGTTGCTAATTAGTAAATAAAGGTAAGTATTTACTAACTGCTCTCTTTTCTCTTTTTAAGATAGATGATGCAGTATTTGACCATGTAGATCATGATTGTCTAGGTCTTCTAATTACATAGCTGAAGATATTTGATTTTTTGGTGTCCTTTCTCGTTTTCGCTACATTATACATGTATATTTTATAATTAAGAATTTGATATTTTAAACAACATTTGACTGAGTGTAAATAAAAATAGACATATGATTACCTTTCAATTATAGGTTATCTCGGAGGTTGATATTTATTTTGCCCCCTCTTTTATTATGACAAACTTCATAACAATGTTATCTTATAACTACTCCTACCTAGCTTAATATATTATGATTTTGTGATTCGTTACCTTTATCCCTTTTTCGAACAATTTATGTCTTACGGGCATCTTCTTGATTAAAGGAGTGACATGAGATGTAAGTTTTTAGTATTTAACATAGACCACGAATGGTCAATAGCATACTTGATAACTCTTCAAATAACATTCACGCTTGTAATATTAATTCACATAAGCATCAATATCTTTCTTCTAATATGATACATAAGATTACATGCTTATATGGGATCCCAATTAAGTCCCTTATTCTACATTGATAGGTCCTTTCTTATAAATTAACAATGAATTTGTTTGTAAAATGTGTGACTTCCAAGTTTAGATTTTCATTAGTCTTAGTGATACAATACATTACATCTTATTATGTAGCGCCTACCTTCCTCCTTACCCTTGGGCATATATAATCATTGAATTTAATCATAATCTCTTTTTTCATGAACTTGAGTTATTAAGGCAACTCGAATATCCTCCAACATATTAGTCAAACTTTTTGGTGCGAGTTTTAAAAATGAATCCATTAAATGTCTCTGATATATACACTATTGTGAATAATTTCATGCTTAGTCTTATACTAAAAAATGCCTTCATCACCGTGAAATTTAAACCTTCATGCCATAATTCTTCTTATTTGCTCTCTCAGTTAAATATCTTCATTATTAATTACATATACTTCCTCTCTAGATGAATCATTTCCAATTGTACTCATATCCTTAACAAAGAATTCTTCATCATCTTGGTCCATCTCAACTTGGAATAACTCTTCTTTAATCACACCCATATTCTATTATGTATTAATTTCATGATCACTGCCAATATTGGAATCATATTATGTAAGATTCTTATAACCATGCTTATAATAGACTTGAATATTATGGTAGTTTATTATTGCATATCAATACTCATATCCTTCTTCTTTTTGATCTTGCTCCCATATATTTGTTGTTGCTATATCTTTTTTAACACCCTATCATAATAAAATTCAAAATTTAATAATATCTATATTACGAAAAGTGGGAGGATTAGTTTCCAACGCAATTAAAGAATGAGTAGCTCATGCATCTTTCATATCAACATAAAGAAAAGATATATAGTTATCAAATGCATATATTGTTAATAATTTAACCCTACCATTACCAAGCACATTTAGGTTAATATTCCTTAAATTAATAAATTGATCTCAATCTATGAGAGAAATTATTTTTTATATTATGATTGCATGAGCTATATAGAGAACTTCAACATCAAGAATCAAGACCTTACAATAGCACATAAACATGAGATAATAACTTATGAATGTCTTAAAGTAGTTAGCTATTTGCTTCTAGGATGTTAATAAGTTGTTCTAGATATGCTTTAGCTCTATTTTGTCATCGTTTTTGTATTAAATGTTGTTGAATTGCCTTTAGTTCTTGTGAATCTGGTACTGCTCTTTTGTTCTTAGTGTTTACAGGTGTATGAAGGAAAACCTGAAAGTTACATGGTCTGACCGTGTGAAATCACATAGACCGTGTATGACGGTTATTCATGACAGTTTCGGGGATTAAAAGAGTAGTTGCTGAAAAATAAGAGGGGGGAACTTTTGGCAAGAGGAAGAAGGGGATTTTCAAGAAGGAGAAGAAAAGAAGCTTGGAGATTAAGAGATTAAGATTCAAGAAGCAATTGGAGTTCCTTTTCCTCCTCTTCCCATTTATTATTTATCTTTAATGTTCATGTTTATAAATTTTACTTTTAGGTCGAATTCAGTCATGAGTTTGTAAATTTTCTTATTCTGGGATGTTTGTTTCAACTTGGGATTTATGTATTTAACCTTATGTCTTTAAACTCAATGTTGACTTAATTTCATTAAAGTAATTTTTTCTAATATTGATTTGATCTTTCTAATCTAGGGTTTCTTATTGAATAATAATAGACTTTAAACTAAGTACTGAAAAGTGATGTTTAATGTCTGAATTGCTATATTAGACTTAATCGAAATAATATCTAGAAATAGAATTCTTCGTTAGGAGTACTCAAGATTAACCACTATGTTCATTGGGTTGGATTTGATTTTTGATCTAGGAAACTGATTTAAAAATTGGAATCAACACGTTAATTACTTCGAAAGAACTAATTGATAGGAGTTGGATAATGTGCTTGGATCATTATTTTATTTCATAAGGATTACATGATTTCCTAATTGAGATGAATACCTAGAATGTTAGCTCAATTTCCATTAATCGTGCACTGATACTTCTTTAACAACCAAATTTTCATGTTTGATTGCTTAGCAAATTTAGGAGGTATAAATTTAGTACTTTGGCCTAGTCCTTGTGGATCGACACTTGATTGCTGCAACTAAACCCGTACACTTGCGGAGCCTATCAAGTTTTTGGCGCCATTGTCGAGGATTTGTGTCAAATATTGAATTTTTCTAATCAAAGTTGACTAAGCTTTACCTAATTCCATTTTAGTTACAGGTTTATTTATACCTACTTTGCATATAAGTTTGTTCACTCTCATTTGTGTTTTTCGTGCAGTGGTGAACTGAGATTTATATGCAATTTACTTTCACAGCCCCATTTGATCCTATGATCGAGAGAACATTCCACAGAAGGAAGAAACAGAGGTTTGAAAACAAGAAGAAGGGGACAATTGCCAATAGTAGCAATACAATGGTAGAAGGAGTAGGACCAACCGTGATAATGCAGTGTAGGAAAATCCCGGTGTGTGCATCACATGCACACGGTGCGGAAAACAAAAATTTTTTGTTCCGGGACCTTCCCGAAAGCCAGGATCCATGTGTCTATATAACAAACTCAAACCATAACGACCAAAGGAGACCGTCTCTAACGGTATCCACGCAGAGATCGGAGAACCTAA
>JANZLD010000008.1:12730268-12761614 GCA_026413575.1 Erythroxylum carthagenense | reverse complement strand
TGGATGTTTTTGTTCCAAGTCTTTCGCATTGAATCATTTAGAAGTTTGCTTGAGTTTATTTTGATGAGTTTTGGGATAGGTTGATTTAATAAAATGAGAGAAAATTTCAGGTTTGTTCACAGTGGGCCGAAGGAGGCGTTGGCTGCGACGGGACCGTGTGCTCGTCGCGGCAAAGCCGCATGTTGGGTTCACCGCGGCGAGTGCTGCTTCGCTAGCTGCGGCGAGAACCCTTTTGCTCGCCGCCGCGAGGGCTTAATTGCCCGGCGCTGTGTAGCTAGCCCGAGAGGGTTCGCCGCGGTGAGACATCACACGCCGCGGGGACGCCCCCTTGTGCTTCCGAGGGAATTTTCCTTCTTCTTTTAAATTATATGTTCCACCTCACGCACTAAGCACCGCGCTTTCATGTCCGATGTTGGGCTCCGAAAACGGGGTCCAACAATACTTAATAACAAATTTTTCCTCAAAACTCGATAGCTGCATACTAGGCCAGTAGCAAGTGCCTGTTTCAGTTGAGCAAAAAAAGAAAGGGATGCCTCATCCCAATGAAAAGAATTACATTTAAGCATGCTTGTGAGAGTTGCTGCCAATTTCTCATAATCTTTGATGAACCTGCGGTAGTATCCTGTTAAACTCAGAATTGCCCACAAGGCAGTAATTGAATGGGTTTGATTCCAATCAGTAATTGCTTGTATCTTGCTTGTATCAACAATCACACCTATAGCAGAAATTACATGATCCAAATATGCTACTTCGGTTTCTCCAAAAGAGCACTTAGACTGCTTCAAATAAAGGTGATGGGCACGTAGTAAGTTAAATACCACACGCAAATGATACATATGTGCCTCTCATGTCTTGCTATATAGTAAAATATCATCAAAGAACACCAAGACGAACTTACGTAAATGTGTTTGGAAGATGCCATTCATGAGTGTGTGGAAGGTTGAAGGGGCATTGGACAAGTCGAAAGGCATGACTAGGAATTCGAAGTGCCCATTATAGGTGCGAAATGTTGTCTTCTCAACATCTGGTGAATGCATGTGGACTTGATAGTAATCAAATCTTAAATCCAAATTTGTAAATACTTGGATCCATGTAACTCATCCAATAATTCTTCTACCACCAGAATAGGAAACTTGTCTTTGATGGTTTTAGCATTAAGTTCCTGATAATCAACACAAAACCTCCAAGTTTCGTCGTACTTTTTAACCAGTAGAACTAGTGATGAAAATGGTGACCTACTAGGACGAATTATAACTTGATGTAAGATTTGTGTTCACTGGCTTTCTATTTCATCCTTTTGCAAATGCGAGTAGTAATATGGTCAGACTACCATTGGACCGGATCCTAGTTTTATGCAGATTCGATGGTCACAATTCCGGAGAGGGGGCAGCCTTGAAGGTTGTTGAAATAAATAAGTAAATGCAGCCAATAAATTCTCCAGCTTGCTATGAAGCTCATCTAAACTATAAAGTAGATTGAGTTGGTAAGGTTTGTCTCCCTCGAAGGACAATTTGATCCCCATTTGCAGCAAAACTCATGGTGAGTGAAGTGAAATCACAAAGAATTGGTCCTAGTGTTTATAACCATTTAATACCTAGCTCCATGTCAAAGCCAGCTAAGGGAATAACAAAGAAATCAGTAATAAAATCATTATTATCAATGGAAAATGATACCGTTAGACAGAACCCCATGCTTTGAACCTTGTCACCATTAGCAACTGAAACACTTGCACTTAACTGAGGTTAAGCTTTGATTTGCAGGCGTTAGGCAGCAGTTAAACTAATGAAATTATGTGTACTATGAGACTCTACCAAATCTAGCAATGGCTATGCCTGCATAACAGCCATTACTTGCATTATTCTTGCATTTTTTTTGACCTGTGATGGCATGTATGGAAATATCAGGTTCTGGTTTTGCTTCAATTGCTGTCTCGGTGTCAATTAGATCATCTAATTCCAGCCAAAAGAGCTTCTTACATTGATTGCCAACTGTATAGGAGTCATCACAATTATAACACAAGCCCTTCGCCCTTCAATCTGCCATTTCTACCCTCGATAATTTCTTTATAAAGGTGGTGAATGAATTTGTTAATTTTGCTTCAGTGGTTCCTCCTAATGCAATGCTGCCCCTAGAAGGTTGAGACAATGGAGCTGCAATATTGAAAGAATACGTGCTTTTGTTATTTTGCCAAGCCCCCTTTCGTGCTGCTGCTTCCCTCAACACTATCTGTTTTCTTTCAAATGCCCTAGCCAGATTTATAGCATGAGCTAAATCAGGTGGATTATGTAATTCCACATCAAGTCTGACAGAATCTGTTACACCAACAGTGAACAAACCAACGTGCTAGTCAGCTCAAACAAACTGGTTTGCTCTTATCAAATATTCTTGGAATTGTCGTTGATATTCTGCAACTGACTCCATTTGTTTCAAGTCGAATAGTTCTCCCAACGGGTTGCTACGAGTAGGTGGTCAGAAGTGAAGAGTGCAATACTTCTTAAATTCTATCCAATCAATGGAAGGATTCTCAATCTCCAATTGATGGTACCACAATTGTGCCTCACCTAGCATGTGGAAAATCTAGTTTGGTATACCGAGGAACCGTTGCAATACTTGATTACATTCCTCCCCCAAGATGTTAAAAATTTGCTCAATTTGGGTGTTGTTGTGGTGGCTAATTATTGCTGCTTGGTGTTCCGTCGGAGTCTTGGCTTGTACCACAATTAATTCCAAACAGCAACTCCTACACTTGGGGTGACAGTTGTTGCATCTGACTGTCCAATCTCCTTTCACTTTAGCAACCCTAGCATCATTCACAACTTGTGTCTCTTGTAATAGTGTCCACAGATCTTCATTCTTGCTGGAATCGCCCATCATGTTTGGCTCCAATACCAATTTGTTGTGGCTATTAGTAAAGGATTGGGTCACAATGTGATTGACAGGAAAGTCTAAGTCAATTGACTTCCTTTTTCTCTTTCCCTTGTTTTGATTCCTTGAACAACCTATTTTCAATGACTCAAACTCGTCGAAGAGAGCTTGACACCTTAGAACTTATTATAAGAGAGAGCTTTAGATCTCTGTAATTTAAGATAGAAATCGGCTTCGGGTTTTTATTTATCTTGTCCCTTTAAATAGGACTAGTCTTATTACAAGAACAGAAACCTATAATTCACGTTTCTTTCCAAAATCTGTTCTAAGAAATAAATCAACAATTTCCCAAAATCTATTTTAGGAAACAAATCAACTATAAAAATAGAAACCTAAGCCTTTTAAATGCTGGAAATCAGTTACTACATCTATTATAGATGCGTCCCACAAAGGAGTCCATAACACACTTGTATGTCAGGAGTCCCAGGCAAGAGGATCATAACTGACACATACATACGCTGCATGTGATGAATCAATCAATATGGAAAGCACATATGAGAAAGTGAACTAACATGATTACAACAATTATAGCGAATATGCTGACAAAAACTTCAACATATGAACTAAGGAACATCATTATACAGAATCGGCCAAAGGACAAAATTATTTGACATGCAGAAATACTGGAGAAGTTAAATCTGCACTATAGGCAATTATTTACGTGACACTACTGGAGAAGAGAAGGAACTCAAATTATGACCTTACCTGGAAGGATTTCTGATACCTGGTATAGAAATGCTGGACTTGACGGGATGGGGCTCTTTGAAGAAGCTAGCAAGCAAAACGACAGAAGTCAACTTAGGAACTCAAATTATGACCTTAGCTGGAAGGATTTTGATACCTGGTATAGAAATGCTGGACTGGACGGGACGGGGCTCTTTGAAGAAGCTAGCAAGCAAAATGACAGAAGTCAACTTCCGTTTGGTGTGTAAAACTATGATTTTGATTGGCCAGGGGCAACAGGAATTGGATGCTCTAGAGAGGAACAACACTTGGGAGTTGGTTCTATGACCTATAAATAAAAAAGCAATATGGAGTCAGTGAGTGGATTTACGAGGTGAAGTATGGTGCATACGGAAAGGTTGATAAAATAATTAAGTGCAAGGTCTGATTATAAAGATTAGTTTTCTCTTTTTGCAAAAGTAGTTACAATTAGTCACTACAAAATGAAGTTTGTCTTTTAAAAAAAGGATCCTTTGAAGTAAGCCTCCCATAGTAGAATTTAGAGTTCACAGAATTCTTAATTTTCATTTTCTTTTTAAAAAGGTTTAAAGGGTAACATCTTTTTAAAAAGATTCCTTTAAAGTAAATCTCACTTGGTAGTATTTATAGTTCACAGAATTCTTAATTTTCTTTTTTCTTTTAAAAATGTTTAAAGGCTATGGAAAAGCCACCAAAAATGAAGTTTGTCTTTTTAAAAAGGATCCTTTAAAGCAGATGTTAGTTATATAGTCCAACATTTGAGTTAGTCTACGAGTTCCTCATTGGAAAGCATTTCCTCATCTTTCGCAGTATTTTCAGGCTAATGCTCATAAAAGGGCTATTCTCTTCGCTACATAATGATTTTAAGTTGGGCTGCATATTTTGAAGCGGATTAAGGAGCTTGTTGCAGAACTTATAAGCTGTTATCTGGATATCATGTGCTTCTTTTTAGAGCTTTCTTTTAGAAAACTCTAAAAATAGATCACAATTTCATGGGTATTCGGAGAAGTTGAATATCAAAACATGGGTTCTTGTCCCTATTAACTATTACGTAACGTTTGGTTCATGTCTTTATAGGTGGAGACAGATGACAAGGGCGTAAAAGTTTTGTACCTGGTATTGTTTGCTTGCTGTTCCTACATATTTTTGTCCTGACTCCATAACACAGGGATAGAAAATTTTTTTTTTCCTTTCAAGACTGTGGTACAAGATTTCTTATCCCCACCTCTTAAATAAAACACATAAGCAACTTTTAAAAATACCCCTCCTTCATATAAGTAAATTTTTATTCTTAATTATGTTATTAAACTCATCATCACCGTCGCCATCATCATTATCATCATCATCATCATCATCAATTTTGAACTTATTATTATTATTATTATTAGCATTATTAATTATTGTTATAAATTTTTTACTTATTATTATTATTATTCTTATTATTATTATTTATTAATTTTATTATACGAGATTAATTATCTTATTATTATTATTAATTATTGTTATAAATTTTTTACTTATTATTATTCTTTTTATTATTAATATTATTTTTATTAATTTTATTATATGAAATTAATTATCTTATTATTATTATTATTATAAATTTTGTACCTATTATTATTATTATTATTAATTTTGTAATAATAATTTCTATTGTTGTTATTATTATACATTTTGTACTTATTATTATTATTATACAAAATTAATTTTCTCATTATTATTATTATTATTATTCATAATTAATTTTCTTATTATTATTGTGATTATTAAATTCCTTATTATTATTAATTTCCTTCATCTTTTTCTCCTATCATCATCATCATCATTATTATTATTATTATTATACGAAATTAATTTCTTAATGTTATTGTTATTATTATTTTTTGTTAAATTTTTTACTAATACAAATCATTCGTTTTAAAATAATCAACAAATTACATCTTTCCAATCATATTATACTGCAAAGGTATTTTCGTCATTAACACTGTTTTTTGTTCTGTCCACTGCAACCAAACACATTTCTATTGTCAAGATAGAGATAATTTTTCTGTTTTGTCCATCACAACCAAACATCTCACTGTCTCCAATTTTGTTCTGTTTTATCTCTAAATTTTTATTTCATTCAATTTCGATAATTTTTTCTGTTTTGTCCATCACAACTAAATATCTCACTGTCTCCAATTTTGTTCTGTTTTATCTCTAAATTTTTATCTCATTTCATTTCTACCTATTGAAGACAATAACCAAACACAACGTTAAACTTAAAGGTTATTGAACTCGGTTGAGTAATATTTTAATATAAGAAGTTTTTGGACTTGACAAACAAAAGCCTATCATTCACTTGAAGTCCATGGGGCCGAAAGGGCAAAGATTGTATCTGTGACCAGAAAACGACGCTCCTCCCGGATCCATCACAACACGGGATCGCTTTCTTTCGGCTTATCATTGGGACTCTCTTCACTGGGACTTACTGTTTCTTTTGGTGCCTCCTCCAATGCTAATTTCGACCATCCTTTTTTACGTTTCAATCTACTGCCATAATTTTTTTTAGTTGACTTTCGTTTTTCTCTTCTGGTGTTAGCTATAATCGCGGAGCGGACTCAGTTGAGGTTCTGAGATGGATTTGGTATCTGGGTATAAGGTGAATCCTTCGTCTCTCTGACTCTTGATTGTTTTCTCTTGTTCTGTTCGTTGATTAATTGCAATTATCTGGGAATATTGGTTTTGTGTGCTCTAAGTTCATTCACTGCTGTGTTTCTCTTATCCTTTTTTTTGTGATCTTCGGAATTGATGATCCGAATGGAGCCCAGGTGTGGACCTTGAACTGATTGGATTAATATTTTACTTCTGCAGGGAGTCGTTGGGCTTGTTTTTGGCAATGAGAACTCGAGTTCCAATGAGGATAGGTAACTTGGTCTCTGCTTTTATTGGCAGTTGTGATGGTTGAAATATTTTCCATAGTCTAATATGCTCAGAGGAATTATGCTAGTTGGGAACATCTGAAAGTTGTCGGGCACCGTTAAAGTTTTGTGCCTTTTATGTTAACTGTGATTATGGATCAATTTCTGGTGCTGTGTACTAGTGAGTGTTATTGTGCTTGATTGGGAGTCATGCTCATTTTTCATACGAGAGGATAACTAATGATATTTTGGAAAATTTTGATTTTGCGCTTTTCGTTTTCCTTTTCTCTATTTTGATGGATAAGGTTTGTGCCAATCTTTTCCTTGATGATTCTCTTTGTATGTATCTGTGGATGATACAAGAATATCCTTTTTGCCTTTTTTCGGTAGCTATGTTGAGCGGCTGCTAGACCGAATAAGCAATGGTGTGCTGGCAGAGGACAGGAGGAATGCCATGATTGAGCTCCAGTCTATTGTGGCAGAAAGTCGTGGAGCTCAGCTGGCATTTGGGGCTATGGGTACAGATTGTTGTATTTATGCTGACAATGCTTATCTTTGCCTAATTCTAGTCATTACATTCTTAGACTGTATTTCTTGCAGGATTTCCTGTACTTATGAGTGTCTTAAAGGAAGAACGAGATGACGTTGAAATGGTTCTGCAACTTTCTCTTCCTGCATTTCTTTTGCTTCATACAAACTGTTTGCATTTGTTTCACTGCATGGTAAAACATACATGCTACCTGTTGTAGATTAGAGGTGCCTTAGAAACTCTTGTAAGTGCTTTGACACCGATTGATCATGCAAAAGAATCAAAGAATGAGGTTCAACCGGCTTTAATGAACACAGATTTACTTTCCCGAGAAGCAGACAACATATCTCTTCTATTGAGTTTGCTGGTGAGGTTTCATTTAATTTGTTCAGGCGATTAGCCTGCTATTTATAATGCATGCTTATTACTGCTTCCACTGCTACTTTCAGTCAGAAGAGGACTTCTATATACGATATTATTCTCTTCAAATTTTGACAGCCCTTCTCTCAAACTCACAAAACAGGTATGAATTAAGAGTTAAAGGTCATTCTTCTCTTCTTAAATTTATGATAATCCTTAACTATGTTGGAAAGAACTTTGCTGAGTACTCTTCAGGTTACAGGAAGCCATTCTGACCATTCCTCGTGGAATCACTCGGCTAATGGATATGCTGATGGATCGTGAGGTATAACAATTGTTTGTTGAAAAATACCGATTGTCCAATTACTTCACACATGGCTATTTGCTTTTTCCTGGGAGATGTTTCTGCAGTTAGTCAAGTGTCTTTGTTTACAAATGAAGTAATCAGGGAAAAGATGCAAACTGTTTTTCTTAATGACGTTAAAATGGGGATGCATGAAAAAGTATTGAGTTGTGGGTGCAAGTTCTTTTTGTTGAATCATTCCTGCTGACTTATCCTTTAACTTTATTACATTCATGGCCTGAAAATACTCATGTTCTACTTGCTAGGTTATACGAAATGAAGCATTGCTGCTTCTTACTTACCTGACTCGGGAAGCTGAGGTGACAATTTTTTCTCAATGTGTGTTGACTCTGATATTTTCCCCTGCATCTGTATTGGAATTCCTCACTAACCGGGCCAGTTTGATTCTTAGGAAATTCAAAAAATTGTAGTCTTTGAAGGTGCATTTGATAAAATATTTAGCATTATTAAAGAGGAAGGTGGGTCGGATGGTGGCGTTGTTGTACAGGTAATTAAGTTCCTTCAAATTGAATGGGTTGCTCTTTTCAACTTGTTTAGCTTTCCTGCTGGTGGATCATTATTGATCTCTTATACATTACCATTTTGTGTGTTAAACTGCCTGTTATACTGTCAAGGTTACTTCATATTCCCTTGGAACTTCAGTCTCTTCATTTGGATTTGTGTAGTTTCAACTTCTATATGTGATGGTTGGTGACTTGAGCAACTTACTTTGAGAATCTAATTTTTGACACATTACCTGAACATTTGGTATGATGTTGAAAATGAAGGCTGGCTGTACTTCTAATCTGGTTGGCTCCTATTTACTGCTTTAACTGAGAAGTCGCTAGAAAACTACAATGTTCATATGTTGCATCTTCTGTTACATTGTGAAATTTGTAGGTTATAATAATTTTTAGTATGGTTCTGAAATCATTTTTGGGTAAATTTCCCGATAACTTTTATAGGTACACTTGCTCCAATATGTTTTCCGTAAGAACTCTTTTCTTTCATGTTTCCCTATTTTTTACTACTTATCATCTTAAGACACACAGCAGTTTTTATTAATTGAAGGCTCTTAGAAGTTCCTTCCATGAAAACTTCATTATTTTTCCTCCGCATTGGAAAATGAATTGATGTGTTGCTTGTGCTAATGGACTTTTTTGCATATTGTTGTCCAGGACTGTTTGGAGTTGTTGAACAACCTTATTCGTAACAATGCATCTAATCAGGTGTGCACCTTTTGTCACTTCTGGTGATGTGTGATTCTTATCATTTTGCTGATTTGACATTGGTGTAGATACTGCTGAGGGAGACTGTTGGCTTTGATGCCTTAATATCAATTCTGAAGCTTCGGGGAACTGCGTATAGTTTTACACAACAGAAGGTTAGTTATTCAAATGTACATGATTTGTTGTTTTGTGTTCTGTTGATGCAGAAGTTTTAGCATTCTATTGCACAAGATTTACTGGTGATTTTTTCTTGTTTGGAACAAATGTATGCCAGTAGACAATTAATATACTCAGTGCACTAGACACCATTAACTTGCTAATGCTGGGAGGAGCAGAATCTGAGCCTACAAAAGAGGCCAATAAGCTTAACAACATAACAGCCCTGGTTCAGGTTTGGGCGAGCTTACATATGTTTTATTAACTAAAATT
Organism: Erythroxylum carthagenense; assembly: GCA_026413575.1. Taxonomy (NCBI): domain Eukaryota; kingdom Viridiplantae; phylum Streptophyta; class Magnoliopsida; order Malpighiales; family Erythroxylaceae; genus Erythroxylum; species Erythroxylum carthagenense. The sequence goes on along the minus strand of JANZLD010000008.1, from coordinate 12,752,197 downwards.
GCTGATATTGGAGCAGTTATTTATTCATAAAATTGTGTTGGGTGTTGGTGTAGAAAAAGTTGTTGGACTATCTTCTAGTGTTGGGGGTTGAAAGTCGATGGGCTCCCATTCCTATACGTTGTGCAGTAAGTTTTTCCTTCAGCAATCATGCATGACTGAAACTGTATAATAATTATATGTTTGACATGTTGTAACAATGATGCTTTCCTAGTCGTTCATGGGGTACAGGTGCTAAAGTATTGAGCAATTTTCTGGGATATTTTATCATTCTTTATATACTAAATCACCATCACTTTGGTAGGCATTGCGATATGTTGGTGATTTGGTTGCTGGACATCCTAAAAATCTTGAAGCACTGGCAAGCAAAGTTCTTGGTGAGGAGCCACAAGTAGAACCTGCTCTGAACTCGATTCTTCGCATCATTCTGCGAACATCAAGCATGCAGGAGTTCATTGCAGCAGATCATGTTTTTAAGAGCTTTTGTGAGGTTGATTCATATATTTACTCTTACAATCGTCAATCTTGAATATTAAAAGAATCCTTTCTGCTGGTGTATGTTTAATTTGTACTTGGCTAGAATCTGCAACTTATGTGCTCAAGTGTTGCTTGTCTCAAATTTCATATTTTACATTTGGTCAGAGGAATGCCGATGGTCAAATGATGTTAGCATCCACATTAATCCCACAACCTCATTCAATGACTCATGCTCCTATAGAGGAGGATGTTAACATGTCATTTGGAAGGTTCGTTTATATTAAGGGCATTAGTGCCACCTTTTTCTATTTATTAAACTACTTTGAGTGGGATGTATGTTGAAATGATTTGGATGGTGTCATGCAGCATGTTATTACATGGTCTTACTTTGAGTGAATCCGATGGTGATCTCGAGGTAACAACGAACATATATCAGTTGATGGAAACTAAATATTCTTATTCATCTAGTTGCTTGAAACTTTTGACTAATGTTCTTCAGTTCAGACTTGTTGCAGGGCTGCTAGTGTACTTTCTCACATACTGAAGGACAATGTCCCATGCAAAGAAAGGGTATGCAATCTACCTACTCTTTTTGCATCCATGTGGGACACATCATCAAGATATTGTAGTTTTTTTTTTTTTGGGAGAATAAGATATTGTAGTTGCTAAGGAAGAATGCTGCATGGGATTTGTATTGGTTTAGGTTGTTAAAACACTCCCTAACTTCGGATTGCCTAGGCCTAGGATTTATGAGTTGGAAAGTTATATTCAGTAGCTGAAATTAATGTAGAAAGAGTATGAGTATCTATAATGTACCTGGATTGAATTATAAACTCCATTACCACAGGAGAAAAATGAGCAGAATACTTTGCTTTTCCATAAAGGAAATAACTAAATGAAAATCAAACTTACCTATGCTGTGTTTTTTTTTATAAAATTTTTGCAGGCCTTGAGAATTGAGTTAGAGTCACCTTCTCCATCATTGGGACCGCCAGAGCCATTAATGCATCGCATGGTGAAGTACTTGGCCCTTTCCTCCAACATTAAAAGTAAGGATGGAAAGCCAGGTACAAAAGGGAACTCATATGTAGACGCAATTATTTTGAAATTGCTGGTTACCTGGCTGGCTCGTTGCCCGAGTGCAGTTCAATGTTTCCTGGATTCTCGTCCCCACCTTACATTTCTACTTGAATTGGTGTCTAATCCATCTACAACTGTGTCTGTAAGGGGCTTGGCAGCAATTCTTTTGGGTGAATGTGTGATTTTCAACAACTCTGAGGAGAGTGGAAAGGATGCTTATACTGTAGTTGATGCTTTGAGTCAGAAAGTTGGTCTTACATCATACTTTCTCAAGTTTGATGAAATGATGAAAAGCTTTGTCTTTTCTTCTACAAAGCCTCAGCTTCATAAACCACAGACGAGATCTGCTGCTGCTAGTATGGCAGAGATTGAAGATGTTGATGAGCAGGATTCGTCTGACCAGAAGAATGTGGATCATCCCATTCTTTCGTCAATGTTTGACACATACTTTGTCGAATTCATTAAGAGATTAGAGGCAGATATCAGGGAAATGATTGTAGATGTGTACAGTCGACCCAAGAATGAGGTAGCTATTGTGCCTGCAGAATTGGAGCAGAAGAGTGGAGAAAATGACAAAGACTATATCAAGAGGCTAAAATCTTTTGTAGAGAAGCAGTGCTCTGAGATACAGGTACTTTTTTGCATGCAAAACTAAATGCATTGTGGATGTTCGTTACAGAATAATATATGATTGCAATTTATTTGTCTGTGGGAGGAAATGGAATGATGTAGCGTTATAAAATTGAACTTGACATCCTGATGTTAGAATATCATATGCTAGCATTTAGACTTTGCATTTTCTGATGAGTATTAGTTGAAATAGCCTTCTACCATGAATATGTGTCAATCACCACTTGCCATTATGTTTAATTGGTTGGACATCTAAGTGGCACATATTTGAAGTGCTTTGCATTGGCTGACTGTTACCAGCGGACGGAGTAAGAATTTTAAAAATACTCATGACAGTACATGTTTATGTTTCAGAGTCTTCTTGGTCGAAACGCTACTCTGGCTGAGGATTTGGCTAAAATTGGTGGGGGCAACTCTACTCAACCTGAGCAAAGGGTGGGTTCAGATAGAGTTCAGGTGGAGACACTTAGAAGGAATCTTCAAGAAGCATCTCAACGGGTAGAGTTGCTAAAGATCGAGAAGGCCAAAATTGAATCTGAGGCATCCATGCACCAGAACTTAGCTGCAAAGATGGAATCTGATCTGAAGAGCCTCTCTGATGCTTACAACAGTCTTGAACAGGCCAATTTCCATTTGGAAAAAGAGGTGAAAGGTTTGAAAAGTGGAGGAGCTTCATCACCCCCAGATGTGGAGGCAATAAAGGCAGAAGCTAGGGAAGAAGCACAGAAGGAGAGCGAAGTAGAACTGAATGATCTGCTAGTCTGCCTTGGCCAAGAGCAGAGTAAGGTGGAAAAACTGAGTTCAAGGCTAATGGAGCTAGGCGAGGATGTTGACAAATTGCTGGAAGGAATTGGAGATGACATGGGGCTGCCAGAAGATGGTGAAGAGGATGTTGAAGACTAGACTAATAATAGTTTGCTGCTGATATTGAAATTACTTTATTTTTCTTCCTTTCTTAGAACTCACTCTGTACATTTCTGGGTGAACTGTACAGTTTACTAAACTACTACGTACTTCACAGTCGAGACCTGGGAGTCTAACCTTATTGTTCCTAGCTGGATTGATATCGATTCTTATGTGCTGAATTATTTACCTGTCTTTTCGTTATCTTTAATGTGACCTCAAATCGCTGCCGACACTCTTGACTAACAATGATAAGCCAACTCCGGCGTATCAGCTCGATTATCCTGATTACCCATTATAGTTGATCTTAACAAGCAAAGCATTACGAATATGATAGGGTCAACCCCATATCGAAATGGGATGCCTTAAAAAGATGAGGACATTCCTTAAAAGACTAGCATGTCTGTTACTGTTGAACAGAGCCATGGCATACTGGATGAAACACCCTACGTCTGTATTATTATTTTTGGATTCTACGGTGCTTAATTATTACTCTAATTCGTGAAAACACCAATCAAGTGCTGCGGGACACTTCGTTATCACATATCTGAACGTATATAGAAACATGACTTGATTATTGTTTTTGAGGAGTACTAGAAGTCTCTCTCTGCCATCAATCTTAAGAAGTGGAACGGAAGGTTGAGTCGGATAAGCTGTGTATTTTAGGCGGGAGAGAAGTTGAAACAAGGATGGATCGTACTGCGGTTATAGAGCACAAAGCCTACGCTCGTGTTGGTCTTTTGGGCAATCCAAGCGATGTTTACTATGGCCGGACAATCTCTTTTAGTCTCGGAAACTTCTGGGCTGCCGTCAAGTTGGAGCCATCTGATGACCTCTTCATCAAGCCTCATCCCAAGCACGATCTCGTCCAATTCTCATCTCTTGATCATCTGGTTTCTTCCTCTCTCTCTCGCTCTGTCTCTGTTGCGTTCTTTCGGGATTTTGTTTTATGTTCTTGATTTTGATTCATTTAGCTAATTGTTGTCTTTAGGGGGAAATCTGTGCGTTTCCCATATAGCACAATCTAGCTTAAAATCTTTACAACTTTATTAACTCAGAAGTGTTTATAATAGATCAGGAATTATAATTTGGAAGACCCAATTAAAAGCATTGGATGGTTTTGTGCGTTTTGAGGTAATATGAATTTTCTGTACATTGCCAGATAGCATTAAGGGTGTACTTTTTTGCTACTCTTTTTAACCCACTAGTCTTTGATGTTACGATGTTTTCAAGAACCAACTAAACCAATTTGATCGTGTAATAGTTTGTTGTAAAATGTTTGATCGATGTTGCTTATTAAGATTACCAAATTTATTGTCAATGGTGGGAGAAAACGACCCATGGAATGGCTGTGAATTGCGTTGTAATAATGTATCTATTTTTCAGTCCTCCTCTCTAGCCAGAACTTGTCTGTTATGATATCAAATCTTGGTTTATCAGTTCTATTTGTAACAAACGGTATATGACTGTGGAACTGTTGCATGTTGTTGAAAAACCTTCTTCCACTTATAGGTGAACCGGTTGCAAAGTGAAGGTTACTATGGCGGTGTGCGACTGCTGATGGCAATTTGTAAAGTTTTCTACAACTATTGCAAGGAGAACAAGATTGATCTTCACAAGGGAAACTTCACTCTATCATATGACACTAACATTCCTCGCCAGGTTAAGCTTCAAACACACTTGGATCAATTTCCGTTTTGGTGATTTGTGCTCTTTATTTGTCTATGATTCTGTGTCATACGTGCTTCTAATGTATAGTTCTGCAGTACGTTTTATTTTGAGGATGCTATTGCAGTTTATATATTTTTCTCGTACTTATATTTATGAAATAAATAATGGGATCCTAGTACTCAAAATGATCTTTGTTTTGTGTTGCATTACTAACTTTGTAATTAATAACAGTGGTGAAAGGAGACAGGGAAAGTATGTAGCTTTAAAACTCTAACCTTTCTATGTTAATCTGCTGCTTATAGATGTGTAGTGAATTTGCATGTTTGTTTTGGATCGGGGAGAGAAAACAGAACAGATTGTTTTGCCTCCTTTTTTTTAACACTTGGCTTAATTATTTACATCATATGGCTTAAGTTGTAGTTTTAGATTTCAGACAGGACTTTCAGGTTCAAGCGCAATTGTGTGTGCAGCCTTAAACTGCCTTATAGACTTCTACAACGTGAGGCAATTAATAAAAGTAGAAGTCAGGCCTACTCTGGTGCTTAATGCTGAAAAAGAACTAGGAATTGTTGCTGGCCTTCAAGATCGTGTGGCACAAGTCTATGGAGGCCTTGTTTACATGGTATATGACTGCGTATAGACATGCAAACTAACTGCAATAAAAAAATCTCATTTGTATCACGCACTGGTTCTTGTAGGACTTCGGCAAGGAACATATGGATAAGTTGGGTCATGGCATCTACACGCCCATGGATATTAATCTTATTCCTCCTCTCCATCTCATTTATGCTGAGAATCCAAGTGATTCTGGAAAGGTCAGCTTTTCATTATGCCTTTTTCTTCTTCCTTTCCTCTCTCTGATATTTGACTCTGAAAGTGTTCCAAGGGATATGTTTTTGTGCATGAGAGATTAAGAGAGGACCTTATAAACTCTCACCGAGCCCTATAATGTATCTGGACTTGCGTATATTCAGATCTACATGATTTATCTAAAAGAAATGTTCTCAACTATGCATAGTTTCAGTTTTCTGAAAAAGGAGCTTTATGATACAAAAATTCTGAGCGTGAGTTCTAATAGATTAGTTGCTCATGCAGGTGCATAGCACGGTGCGACAAAGGTGGCTTGATGGAGACAAATTCATTATAAAATCAATGTCTGAAGTTGCAGATCTAGCTTTACAAGGACGAACTGCTATCCTTGAAAAGAATCATACCAAACTTGTAGACCTGATGAATCGTAATTTTGACCTCAGAAGGTTCATACCACAGAATTTCACGGTTTAGAATAGGGAATCAAAGAGATATTGTGACAAAAATGATAACAAAATTGTGCAATTGAGAATAGTAGCTTTGGTATAAAATTTTATGGCCTGGAAGAGTGCTGCATCTTGTTTTGCGTGATGCTACATATTAGTTAAATAAGGCTACTAAACTGTTTTGCATGACAACCTCTACAGGAGCATGTTTGGGGATGAGTGTCTTGGTGCACTAAACTTAGAAATGGTGGAAGTGGCCAGAAGGTTTGGTGCTGCTTCAAAATTTACTGGCAGTGGTGGAGCTGTGGTTGTGTTCTGCCCCGACGGGCCTCCACAAGTAAAACTTTTGGAAGATGCTTGCAAGAAAGCTGGATTTGTTATTGAACCTGTTAAAGTTGTTCCCTCGTGTCTAAATGCTGATGATCTGAAGACCCTGTCTGAATAAATAACTTCTCAGGAGTGTTGGTAGCTGAGTACTTTTTCCTAAATATTGTATGACCTTTTTTCCCTCATGGAATATTATAGTTTTGTTGAACCTTTGTTGTTAGTGGATACATCATTGGTTCCTTATTTTCTACCTAATAATTCCTCATATTGGTTAATTATTTTGTGCCTTTTCAAGTTGATACGGTGAAACTTATGAAAATGTTACCTGATCTTGATTCTTGTAGGTCTTATTTGATAGTAATAAAGAGGTGGAAATGAGAATGTAATATTTGTTTCTTAGAAATCAATAAACAAGTACAAAATAGTGCGCCAGAGTTTGCAGTCAACAGCTATCGTCTTCCCTTCAATTACCTTCAGAACAAATGACTAGCTTACAACACTACTACTAGACTATATCATCATAAAATGCTCTAACTGTCAACTACCTTTCAAAGACAAACCTAAAAAGAAGAAAAAGGAAGTCTTTTACATGCATGCACAAGGCTACACCTTTTTGAAGATAGAATTACACAGTTCATATGTTTCCCTAAAAGAGTTGAGCCACACGCTACAAATGATTTGTTATTCATCGCAGAGTGATGCCAACAGCTCACGCGGCGAAGACCAGATGGGCAGATTTATAAATGATTGCACTAACAGTTCCTGTTCAGCATTGCAAATTGCTTCTGCTACATCACACAAGTTCGAAACATCACAGATTATTGCTTCTTGAGCCTCTGCCTGCAATCCCAGGAAAATTTACATCAGAGCAAATACAAATATTCCATTTTCCTTCTCCATACTAGCAAGAGAAAATTAAATACTAGATTGGAGGCAAAACAACATCATATGAACAGACATTATGAACCCTTTGCAACCAAGAGGACAATTTTTTCATTTCTATCCATCCCCTTTCTTCCACATGCAAAATAGAAGGATTAGGAGAAACAAATATATGGGATTCTAACACTTCTCCTCATTCCATTTACTCTGAACTAATGAACTCATCTTCCATTAGGACAAATTCAGTAGGCAGCAAGGGTTGCCAACAAGCGCAACTGAAAACATTTCAAGCAGTTCCATAACATCCCATTTCTTGGTTGCAAAATCCAGCGATTACTTTTGTTGCAACTCTATGCTAAGAACGTAAACGTTTAATCCTTAAGCGAAATCAACTCTAATACCACAAAATCCAATCAACACGTTTCAGAATACAGGCATGGAAAAACCAAATTATGTAAACGCTCAATAAGAAACCAAAATTTACCTGCAAGAGGAGCTCATCTACGAGAGACCCACAAGCATACTCGTTTCTCGACTCAGCTTCCGAATCGAGATCCTCGAAGGACCGTGTTTGATCCAAACAAGACGCTTGTTTATGAACTTGAAGCTGTTCGTTGGCTCTCTCTTGCATAGAACGCAAATTGTTCGACAAAAGGTCCCAACTTTCTATCTCCTTCTCATACCGGCACTTGAGCTTCAAAAGGGTCTTTCGTTTGCGTTCTCTCCGTCGCTGCTCGTCTGCACGGGGGTCGGCGGCGGCCGGAAGAGAGTGGGAGGGTTGTGGGTCGGAGAGGAGGCGACGGCGCTTGCGGATCTTGTAAGTGAAGCCATCGTCGTCATGGCGAAGCTCCCACTCGTCACCTTCCTCCAAAACAGCTAATGGGTCCATTAAGCTTTGGAGCGGGAAATTTGGGAGAGAAAAATGACCCTCCAAAACTTTTGAATCAGTTTTCAGGAATGGGCCAAAGTGGAAGGCTTTGTCTAACTTCTGCTTTATCAAGAGAAGCCTAACGCTTAGCCACCTCTTCTTGCAAATCTTAATTTTATTTAATAAAACATAGAGAAATAGACCCCAAAAAAAAAAAAAAACTTAACAAGAACACAGCCACTCTTTTCAACGATCACTTCATTTCATCCCCCAACGTATCTTTCCTTGTTCATTTTCTTGCCTCACAACTCGCAACGTTTCACAATTACCCGACATCCTTGAAGTTTCAATCGTGCAAGCCGTATCCATATGCATATAATAACCTTTACACAAACAACCTTGTCGTCTTTTGTTGATGTGTTATGGTTTATGGTTGTTAATGGCTGGCTTGTTTTTGATGAGCGAGAGAGATTCCAGGGTGGAGTAACTGACACTGCTAAACCCCCCCCCAAAACAAAAACCAACAGAGTCTACCTGATCATCTATGGCTAAGTCACTCTCCCTCCGTATTTTCTCCCCCAAAGCTCCAATCTTTTCACCTATAACAACCAAATCTTCAGTCTGTCTTTATCAGTTCATATCAAAACCCAAACTTTCTTTCACACCCGTGTTCTCACTCTCGCAAAAGCTGTTCTCAAGCTCCTCAACTCCATACCCTCTTCAATACGAGATGATTGTCTATCGCCCCACTCCGTCCTCGCTAGCCCAAACCCGACGCCGACCCGCCAGGGTCAGTAAACACGGGTCAGAGAGCTCTCCTGATCCTGATTCGCCTCAAAATCCTGATTCAGAACTCGGTTTTGATTCGTGGGTCGACCAGAAATTGTCTGCGGAAAGCTGGGATGATATGGATAAGGCTAAGAGGAAGTATTACAACAAGAGGAGGAAGAGGATGTATGGGACAGACTCTGATGAAGAGAATAGAAAAGGTGAAGAGGGTTATGTAGAATTGAAGCCTGAGGTTGTAGAGTTTTATAGGTTACATAAGAGAGAGGAGGAGTTGTATTTTTATGATACATTTGCTTATCCTTGGGAAAAGGATAAGCATTACAAGATGGTTTACCAATTGGAGAAGAAGTATTTTCCTGATCAATGTCTTGATAAGGCATTTCTTGATCCCAAAGACTTCAATAGGAATCAAAGTGGGAAAAATAAGAAGAGTAAGGGTAGTCAGAAAATTGCAAAGATTGAAAAAGTGAGTGGAGAGGATGATAAAAGGCTGGTATTCTTTGATGAGGAGGTGGAGAAGGGCAACAGAGAAGTGACTTATGGGAAGGATGTGAATAAGGATGTTACAGAGAGGAAGGTGGAAGAGTTCTTTAAGTGTTTGAAGAAAGTTCCAAACAAGGTTAATGAAGTTGGGACTGGAGAGCCGTATCTTCTTACAAGGAGTGCTGAGCTTCCACCAAGTTGGGATGGGCCTAATGGGACTGTGGTTTTGATAAATAAGCCTAAAGGTAAGTTGAATAGGAACTTGAGGCTCTTCCTTTTTGTTTTTTCTTGGACGGAATAGTTATATCTTGATGTCACTGTTGATTGAAATACCATTGAAATTAAAACTTCGGATTTTCTCGTTCAGTCCAAATTTGGGAAGCCAAAATTAGACAGTGGTTAATGTAGTCCATTCAATTTCCAATATATTTGTAGATTGTAATGAGAAGTACTGGCCAGAAGCAAAGTTGCTTATCATGGACATGAATTTGGTAGGCAAATATTAGACTGCAGATTGGTTTAGAGAACTGGCGGTATAGCCTTTCAAAATCAACATTTTGTTTCTGAGTATATCATGCGAACTTTGTGTTTGAAACATTTCCTTGTCAGAGCTGATAGGTGAAGATTTATGTCATGCATCTCTCGACAAGTACTGTCACCTGTCAATGCCGTCCAATTCTCTCATATACTATCACCTATTCGTAGTTATAAAACTGAAAACTAAAAATTGTTTATCTAATTCATGGACCTCCGTATATACCTTTGAGAAGTTTGCAAGAAATTGAACATTTAAGGTAAATTCCTATGATGCATCTGATGTCAACGTAGTGATGCTATGATGTTGCAAACAGGATGGACTTCGTTTACAGTGTGTGGAAAGCTCCGCCGGCTCGTCAAGGTCAAGAAGGTACTTTCTTTTTTCTTGTATGTCATATCAGAATTTTCAGTTCTTGTATGTCATTTCTGCATTTTCAGTTCAACAGGATAATTCATTATAACATTTTTCGTTTTGAAATGTAGGTGGGACATGCTGGAACACTTGATCCAATGGCTACTGGTTTATTGATTGTTTGTGTTGGGAAAGCCACTAAATTGGTAGACGGGTCTGTTACACTTAAACTGCATTTTTATTTAATAAGTTCATTCGTGTTTAAAATTTGTGGACTAGTTCTTCAATTCCAATCTATATCTATATTAGCAGTGTCCTTCATCACCCTTTCTCCAGCTTTTGTTATATCATGCTAGGACAGGAGTGATTTTTTCTGTCCTGGGCAAGCACATTCACCATTTTTCTTAAGGGCTTGGGTTTTTCTCGCAGATATCAGGGTATGATTAAAGGTTACAGCGGAGTTTTCCGATTAGGGGAGGCTACTTCAACTTGGGACGCTGATTCACCGGTGTGTTTATTTTTGTGTAAAGCAGATGGCGTTTATTATTTTCTGGTCATTTACAGAATGCTCTCTTTTAACCCTTAAAGTTCGCATTCTTGGCATAATATCTCCTACTTTACCAGTGGTATAAAAACACTGGCAAGTATTCCCTTTCTACAATTTAACGTTACAAAATGTTGTTTAAACTTTACAAAGTGTTGTTTAACTTTACAATGTTGTCAGTCTTGAGCATGTCCATCATCCAACCAGATGAGAATCATTGAGAAGCCTTTTATTGTGGAGGACTATAAAATGGATCATTCATAAATATATTGTAGTAACAAGTTTCATGTGTCATCTATCTTTACGTCATGTATTCAGTTAAATTTCTAGATTCCATTTTTTTAACCGGTGAGATGAGGGCCACTTATTTTGTTACTGCGTATTCAAAAAAATTAATTTCCCATGATCCTTGTAACTAGGTTATTCAGCGTGAACCGTGGGAATACATTAAAGATGATGACATAAAGAAAGCTGCAGCATCCTTCTGTGGGGAGATATGGCAAGTTCCTCCAATGTTTTCTGCCATCAAGGTATAACCTTGGGATGTCTATGATCATGATTTGAGGGCTATACAGTTCTCTAGATACATTGTGATGTTATAGACTCAACACTATCCCTTTGTGGCACCTTTCTTCCGTCATATAGATGTTCAGATTGGGACCTTGTATAAAAATAATTGATTTAGTTTGCTCGAGAAATGGAAATAGTGTTTACTAATCCTACTGTCACATGGAAATATTACAAGCCTGGTTATGAAATATTTGATTCAAGATATGTTCTCTCATCATTGTGGATTGAGTTAATGTTTTTCTCTTAGAAACTGTGGGCTAAGGGAAATAGATCGTCTGTACTAGAATTTCCTAGCAAGGACATATTGTCTTCTTCTTTTAATTTATTTTCTGAGTTTAAATTCCTTGTGATAGGTCGGAGGTGAGAAGATGTATGACAAAGCTAGAAGAGGAGAAAGCGTGGAACTTTCACCTCGAAGAATCTCAATTTTTGAGTTTGAAATAGAGCGGAGCTTAGAGGACAGGTTCTTTTAATTTTGCTTGATATGCTTAAACACAAGCACACTCCAGTAACTAATTTAGTCATTTTGTTTCCACACTGATTTAGTTCCCTGATTATTTTCGTTTTGGTTGATTGCATATGACAAAAATTATTTTGAAATACCAAACTGTTTCTATTGCTCATTTGCATGTACTTTAACATGATAAATAGGAACGGTTGTGTACAACTAATGGAAGTTGTGTTTTGACATAGAGTTGAGGAATAGATGCTTGTATCTTGGGTAGCCACCATGAATCCTGAGTTAAGCGTGTCATTACAGGCAAAATTTGATATTCCGGGTTACTTGCTCTAAAGGAACATATATTCGCTCACTATGTGCAGATCTTGGGAAGGCTCTTGGAAGGTGAGCAGTTTCAATGCTTTCATATTTCATCTTTCACCTTTATTCACTGGTAGCCTTAAATGGGACCATTTACCAAAAACTCTACTTTGTCCCTGGCAGCTGTGCTCATTTAACTGCTCTTCGAAGAGATTCAATTGGTAAGCAACTTTCTGTATTCTCAGAAGTTTTAAATTACTCTTCTCAGCCTATACTTCTATTCCTGTATTAACACCATCAAAGTGTCTTCATACTTTTCTGCAGGGGCATATTCTGCAAATGATGCGTGGGAGTTTAAAGAGCTGGAAGAGGCAATAACCAAAAATTATTTCTAACATCCCCTTGGAAACTATTGTTCCCATTTTGAAGTTAAGCCACATCATTGTTTCTTTAACCTATTTTAACTTCTGTTTGCTGCCAAAGTTATGGATCCCTCCCCTGCCTTTAAAGATGTTCATTCAGAAGTCAAGAGCATTTCTTTTGTGCTACGGAACCCCATCTCTCAAGGTGGTTGAAGATAATTTATTACGAACGAACTGCCCGGTTTGAGGGTTGTATTATAAACCAAATCATTGATTGTTGTACAGAATTAGTAACAGACTTGATTAGCCCAAAATGCGATGAAGAAATTGACTTTCGCTTTTGCTTCTTTGCTGGGGGAGTTCACTCGAATTCCAATCTTAGGCTTGAGCCATAGTGAAATGGTCTATGTTAGAGAAAAGATGGTTTTAAGATCACTTTTGTCCTATGAAACAACATTATACGACACGGGTAATTCTTGAATCTTGATATCCAAGAGGCATAACATTATAAGAGTCAAAATTGCATGAACAATTGAGGCTAAGATGCAAAAGTTCCAAATTGCCTCTTTAGCAGTATTTCATTTCCCCTAATGAGTAGTTGAATTGTGTGCATCAACACCCTTTACTTTGAAATAAGCTTTCTCCGCATTAGTCATTCGATCTTGAAACATTCTCCATTCTTTATGACACCTCTCCCTCACCTAACAGGAAGTCAATTAACATTAACATAATAGTACAACGTTTAGGTCTTTGTGGTTGCAGAGCGATTAAGCAGTAAAAAGGAGGAAGCAGTTTAAGAGTTGAAAGAATGTATGAAAAAACAAACATCTATTACTTACCCCTTCCCACGGTGCTCTTCCAGTCTCCGCTTTCCCCTTCCCAAAGAAGAAAACAGTGATTAATTATCTGTCAAACACAACAGCATGACTCACAGAAGACAAGTGCCTCAGATTACCTGGTTTCCAAGTGAAGGAACACCTTGGTGGACTATCCACTGTGCATCTACAACTCCTATTTTCTCATGAGCAGGCTGTTTCCAGGCATAGAAACAATGTGAAAATTTACAAAGGTAGAAAAAAGAAAGTCAAAAGAGGAGAGAGAAGAAGCTTCCAGACCTCAACACATTTCCTCATAGCAAAATCTAGACCCCATCCATGGACCAAGTCATTCTGCAACAATATAAAGATACCAGCTTAGCTATGCAGGGGAGTTTGGAGGAGTTCCTATAATAAGACTATTTAAATGTATAGGTAAAGACCTGAATCATGTGCCATACACATCTCCATGCATCCCTAGAAAATACAGTTGCCATGATTTCAACGAATCTGTCCATCAGATATCCATGGTAAGCCAAACCAGTTCTATATATCGCTACAGTATTAACGAACAGATAAAAACGTCAAATAACATATAGATTTTATATGATTCCATACGCTGCACATGGTGGCAAATGTGGATCAGTACACCAACCAGGCTTTTCCTCAGTGTCCCTTCAGCAGGTGAATGATAAAGTTGGTCAGGAAGCAGCAAGACATGTTCAAAAAAAGAGGGGGGTGGATTAGGCAGGCAGTTACTAATTACTTGTGAACTTCAGTGCCATCTCTCTTTTTTGTCATAGCCCATGTCGTTCCTCTACTGGGATCTAAACCAGGCTGCGAAATCTCCAGACCATGTTTCTTTACTAATTTTATGTATCTGAATCAAAGAAATTTTCTAATTTCCTTATTCTTCACAAAACATCATTATCAAATAAAACCGGAAATCAAACACTAGCACTCACTCCTCTGCATCAAAATGTTCCACTCCAAGATCCTCATCCCACATGAAAATATATTCATATGGAGCAACAATGTCTGGATGCAGAAAGCGCTTTGCATACCACCTTGTTGATTACAAAAAGTTTATAAGAAATGAACTTAAAGTTCACCATTCATTCAGATTCATCCAAAAGTGACAAAAGGGCTAGTTTCTGACCACTTTGTTTGTTTCCTCACACTCACATGGATAGCTCGCTTCGACCACTCAAATTCATCCCATTCAGTTGTCCGCCCATCATAGTGAAACAGCATGATGGAGAAGTTATCTGAAAACTGCTAGAGTATATACACCTTTGTTGAGAAAATGAATGCAAGCTAATACACACAGACATACACAGAGAGATGGAGAGAGATGACCTTTTTAACTGCTGCATCAATATTACTTTTCTGATTATACCCAACAGTAAAAGTAACAAGATACTTTGGCTTGATAGATAAATCCTGCAAATGCCACCTCCATCAATTGGAAGGTTCAGATTAGAGGACAAAGTACCAGAACTAATCATCATGAAAGTTGATAAATCAAATTGAAAAAAACAGGAACACCTATCAGTTGCAAGCGAGTGTAGATATGATATTCTGAAGGGCAAGTGCAAGACAACTTAATAATATGGCATATATTATAAGCAGTTTTGCTTTGTTAAACATTTTCAATGTACGTTTCTGATACCTAACTGAAAGTTCAAAACCTGCCTCCACTTCTTCAGCAATTCTAAGTCATCATGATCCATACATCAATGACAATCACATTTACAGCTCACAGTAAAATAAGATTTCTTACAATTTGCGCTTACTAAAAATTTCAATGAAACTTTTGCTCCTACTCTTCTATGAAAAGGATTTATCACTCCCTCAAATGTCACTGACATTCTTTGCACAGAACTACTAAATAACTAACATGTGTCAGAGTTACTCATTTTCAATACCAGTGTGCCATTAAAGCTGAACTATATTTAAATTTAGTCATTTTGGGAGTGTCAAACCTTGTTAGGCATACCCCACAATCTCCGGAGGTAGAAATCTGACTCTGATACTACTATACCAGGAGGCAGTCTCTCAGCTCCTCGAGGATTTGTTGGAACCCAGATCTGCACAGTTTAAAGGGTTGAAGAATTAATAAAGAGAGATAAAACATCAAGAAACTTTTTGTGCTAATTTCTGAGTCAGGAGCACTAGCAGTTGGTATAGGTTTTGAAACTACTAATTTCTTCACAGGAGGACGTACAGATTCACAATCCCAAACAATTTCTGGATTAATCTATCCGACAGCCTTTGGAATTTTCTTTTATGCAATATTTACTGAGTTGACAATTAGACACCGTAGTTATTAACAAATCCTTTTGAAATTGATTATGAAGCACAATCACAGTGTCTAGGAATGGAATAAAAAACTAAAAGGATACTGTTCAGGGCAGCTAAGAAAATGCCGCATGGACATGCATGGCAGAAGCACAGTTTAAATAAGGTTTACCTTTGTATCGTCATTCGCTTGAAGTTGCAGAGAACTGCCAGTATTTCCCTTCAGAGAAGCCCAAGCATTGAACAGTGCTTGTGATGAAAGACCAGAATACTTATCATCAATATATGTGAGATCAATGGATGGAAACAAACTGGACGGAAGGTTCATCTACCAGTTTAAAAAAAATCAAAATAAGTTTACTAAAGCTGTTTAGTTTCTTCCATAGAAGTTTGAATGGAAGGATATTAACCTTAGATAAAGAAAGTGTTGGAAAGGATATTCCTAAAAAAAAGCCACATATGATACCAACAAAAGCTGTCATGAAAAGCCTCCCTGTCTCGCTAGGTTTCCTCATATTACCACTGGATTTAAGAGTAAGCTCAAGTTAGACATGTCCACGATATTTTTATAATAATGAAAATTTAGAAGTATAGGACGGAACAGGAAAACTTTAAAAATCCTTTCTTCGTATAAGAATTGCTTGAAGTTCCATACCTCCGAACTTGGACTCGCATCGTAATTTAAAATCTTCAACTCTGAAATTGCGAATGTCCACAGTTGAAAACCAACCAATGATAACCACTCAAGAAGGTCATCAAGATTGTAAATGTTCACGTTTTAGAGTGAAAGGAACCCTTCATGAAAAGATCATCAAGTCTGCAAATGTTATCACCAGACAATCCAACGATAAGAAATCAAGCATTTGCAGTCATAGAACCTATAAGTCTCAAACACAAGCAAGAGAACAAAACTTGACCAATACAGTCACCAGTAAATCTAAAGTCTAGCTAATAGAAAACATAATGAATTGTGTCAGTCAACTGGAAGAAAACGTGCTCCTGCAGACAGCAGTCCGTGATTGATCATCGCCAAGATAAAGGATATTAACTTTCTTTTAAAGGCTGTCATGTGCAATTCAGATTCAGATATATTGCTTCTTAAAAGTCACAACGACATGGATGTGAACTTACGGTCAACCATCATGTACACTCCTTATAAACCCATATAACAGCCAAGTCCCACCTTTCTCACAAAAAGCTTCTAGTTACAGCTTTAGCTAAAATAGTACACCCCTGCATTTTTTTTTAATAGTCAGTCACACCCACTTAACAAAAATATACCTTCCATGACAAGCCTACCTCCAAATTATCAGCAATCTACTTCATCAACCCAATTCAAGTTTCAACAAACAAAAAATTTAAACCCCGTCGATCCCAATAGGCGTAAATGAATGTCCATGAGCTTCAGAAAAGATCATCAAGACGAAACTACTGTGAAGCAATTTAAGCATGGAGGAACAAAGCAACAGGGTATTACCGAACGTGGGATCAAATCAAGGATTCTTCTTTCTCAGGAAATCCCTACACGGAGAATCCGAGAAGCGGTTTACCAAAGGCCTAGGTTGGTTGCGGTCAAACTCTGTTAACAAAGCCTTGTTACCTGTTTTTGAACGACAAAAAGAAGAATCAGAGACAAAGAAAGAGAGAGAGAGGAAACGAAAAAGAAAACAGACTTCTTGCAGAATGAAGCTTGAATTTCTGCGAAGGAAATTAGCAAGAAAGTTCTACTTTTTCGTAATTTCCAATGACTTTCGCAAATGGGTTTCAGAGATTTGTTAAAATTCTCTGTTTCAAAATTTCTCAGCAATCAATTCAGAACTAACTCCTGGAGGTTCCCTACCCTTCTGTTCCATATGGTCAAATGTAATTATGTTAGGATATAATTTTTGACTCTATCTTTAAAGCTGAATAATTGGGACCCATCATTGATTCCTTACTTTTATGAAACGTGGGCGTATATGAAAATATAAACCCACTAGAAATTTTATTTAGATGCAAGATTTAAAAAGGTTTAGTAATATTTTAATATGAATTTTATTGAGACGTAAGATTTGAAAAAGTTAATTAGTACGGAGTCTTATTCTTAATTAATAAAAAATTGTTTCTAAGACATTTTGAAATTCATTCTTAATAATGAAAAACTTAAACCAAACTCAATGAGATTTGAATTTCTTCTTTAGAACTTGTAGGGCTACCTAACCTAAGTAATGAATTGTATGTAAAGTTGTAGACTTTGGAACTTTTGAAATTGACATTGACGAGGTGATAGTACTTGATAGGATTTGAAATGGCATTGTTAGTACCACTCTACTACCCTTTCTTTCGTCAATATCGTTTTGTAGTTAAGGAAGTCATTTTGTCTCCTTCTATCTAAACTCCAGTGTTTTGCCATCTGCCATTTTCAGCTTTCAGAAGAGATTGGTTTTAAAATATAAGCACATGGAAGCATTCACATCACTAATTACCAATTACTGTAAGAAAGCTATTTTTTGTCAAGATATGATCTATTTCTGCCCATCCTTTTTTGGTTATCTATAATGAAACCTTATCCAATATAACAAACGACCTAAAAACATTTTTAAAAATATGCAAAAATGACATAGTCATACATGATTCTACAGTAAATTACAGGCGAAATTATAATAGAAAAGACAAAGAAATATACAAAAGACTATTTTATGGTATTTTTTGTAAAATTATGTCTTATTCAATTGTACTGTAACACTCTTATTACACAAGGCTCTCCGTTTTGCGAGAATTAGAAGAGAAACATCAATTGTACATAATCTTCTCTTATTCAATTGTAATTTTATCAATAGTTAGTTATAAGTATTTCTTTTATAATTGAATAATATCTAAATAATACATTGAAATTTAAATTCACTCTAGTTAAGTTATCACTATCATTATCATAATTTAACTAGTGAAGACAATTTAGTAATTATAAATAGGGGTATTTAAAAAAACTCGCGAACTTATAAACCGGACCTGAACCGCATGAACCAAACCTATAATTAAGGTTAACCGGACCTAAAAAATCAGGTTCATGGTTCAGGTTTCTAACTTGCGGTTTTAGGTTCACCGAACCTATAGTAAATTAACCGAACCGAACCTGATTTACAAGTTTAGGTTTAAACCTGAACCTGAAAGAGTAAAAAAAACTTATCATATATTTAGATATATTTTACAAAAATATTTTATTATTAACATTTTAATTGATAATTTATTTTAAAGAATAAATAAATTGAGTTGTGTCTTTAAATCTATCAATAATAGTCTATGGGATTATATTAATTACAATATTTTAATTAGTTAATAATTATATTTTAATTAGTTATATTTTAATTAATTATAATAACCATACTCTTACATAACAATGATACACATTCCTCTATATTAGAAGGGGAATGGGGTATTACCAAAAAATGGGTAATGAAAATAATAACTCTATAATGATACACTCTTACCAAACTTAATCTTTCATTCCATACTCATTCCCTTTTTTTTATACCTACCAAACAAGCATCCCCTTAATCTTCTCTTATTCAATTGTAATTTTATCAACAGTTAGTTATAAGTATTTCTTTTATAATTGAATAATATCTAAATAATACATTGCAATTTAAATTCACTCTAGTTAAGTTATCACTATCATTATCATAATTAACTAGTGAAGACAATTTAGTAATTATAAATAGGGGTGTTCAAAAAAACCCGCGAACCTATAAACCGGACCTGAACCGCATGAACCAAACCTATAATTAAGGTTACTCAAACCTGAGTTCAGGTTCGGTTCGAACGGAACCTAAAAAATCAGGTTCATGGTTCAGGTTTCTAACTTGCGGTTTTAAGTTCACCGAACCTAAACCGAACCTATAGTAGGTTAACCGAACCGAACCTAATTTATAGGTTTAGGTTTAAACCTGAACCTAAAACAGCAAAAAAACCTATCATTGTGTGACTAAGCAGTTTGGTGTCTCTATAGTTATTATAATTTTGGATGTCCCTTTTATTCTTATATATAGGAATTAACATACTAAGTCTCCACTCATTCGACATTTTAGCAAACCTAAGGATCACATTAAAAAGCTTAGCTAGCTAAGTAAAACCCTTTTTGGCTAGGCTCTTTTACACTTCTATGGTCATAAGGCCTTATTGTCCTTTCGCTCATCATATCTCTCAAAACTCTTTTAATTTCTTCCCTTGTAAGTTGTTTACAACTAGTCAAGTTATAAAACCTCTTAGACGTGCTAAGATTACATAAAGAGATATTGCCATTTGTGCCTTCATTAAAAAGGCTATAAAAATACCTCAGTCATCTTCTTTTAATTTTATTTTTAGCCATGAGCACCCGTCATGCTTCATCTCTTATATAACGAACTTGATCTAAGTCTTTCGTATTCCTTTCCTTAGCTTTTGCCAACTTAAAAATGTCCTTTTCTCTATCTTTAGTTTCCAATCTTCAATATAATTTCTCACAAGCTTTGCTTTTAACTACAGAGATTGTCTTCTTTGCCTCTTTCTTATCCATTTTGTACATTACTCTGTTAGCTACTCTCTTTACCTTTGTGATGCTATCCAATAAAGCTTTATAGGCTCCTTTTCTTGATTTTAATCTTTTCTTGTACATCTTCATCCTATCATCAAGACTTCATCACACGACAATTAAGCCCTTTAAAAATCCTCAAGATCTTTTTAGTTGTATTCCTTAAAAGAGTTGGTACTCTCTCCCACATCTGGTTAACATCTCTGTCTTCATCTTCATATATTATTTTATCCTTAAGTTGTTTCACCATGCCTCCTTTCATATTCCACCATCTGGTTATAGTACACCTCCTAAGACGTCTCTTTTTTGTCCACCCTTTAATTATGAGATCTAAAAGTAACAGTCTATGTTAAGTTGACAAGCAAGTGTTTGATATCACCTTACAATCCTTGCACTTAAGTCGATTGCTCCGCCTTGCAAGAAAGTAGTTAACTTAAGTTTTCATGATTATGTCCTAGTTTTTCTTGAAAAAAGAATTGATTATCGTTAACTTAAACACTACTGTAAGATCCAACAAGGCAATCTATTATCATTTTTATCCCTATATCTGAAACTTCCACGAGTCCATAAATACTCGTCAGAGGTTACTCTTGTATGACTATCAAAGTCTCATAGAATAACTCTCGTCAAGAGAATTTCTTGAATAGAGATGTCAATGGGCCGAGTTGAGCCTGGGCACCCCTGCCCCCGACGAGCTGAGATGAGTCGACCTGTGACTCGAGTTCGGGTTAACCTGACCTATCATATATTTTTTTTAAGAAAAACTTAAAAAATGATGTCATTTTTTAAGTAATAGTCAATCCAAAGGCCAGGCTAGCCTGTGACCCGTTCGGGCCAACCATGGTCAACTTGTACCCGCCTGTAATCCGATCAAATCAGGCCATAATTTTGATGGCTGGGCAAGATAAGCCCTTTTTGCCATCCCTACTGTAGAATCACCTAACTTAAGGTGTTTATACATAAAGTATATTAAGAACGACGTCTTTCACCATAATTTTTACGAACATAATCCTATCTTTGGTCCTCTTTACTCAACAAAGAAAAACACCTTTCAAAGTAATGCATAAATAATATTGCACATTAATTATATAGAATGTATTAGAGAACTCCAAGTCGTAATATAATTTGCCCCTAATACAGGACGTAATTTGCTTGGTCAGCATCTTTATGCCCACATTGTTGGACTTGTTTAGGATCCTGACACTGTAGTTGTGGCAGTCTCTAAAACCACCGTCTGATTCAGTCTTTTGGAGTCCAGTTGAGTTCTTCGGAAGGACTTCCTCGTCAACTTGTTAAAACCTTGTCTGTCAGAAACCGTGCACATGTGCATACTCACCAACCCCCATGGCGGATTCATTAAGAACGACTGCAGTTGAATTAGAAGAACTGACTTGCTTTGTTTATTCAAGTCTACTGTCTAAAAGCTGTAAGTTCAAAAACATATTACACGTGTCCAAATCAAAGACTAAGCAACCAAGAAAATGGAAATAGATATTTATGCACAATTATCCATAAGAAGAATATGTTTATTAAAAAAAAAATGAAGCCATAAAAAACCCATATAGCGTCAAATAAGCAATCAAGAATCAGATTCAGGAAAAGAAATGAAAGATATTCCTTTTTCGTTTCCACTTAGAAAATTTTATACCAAAGGAAGGACTTTGATCGAACAGGAAGGTACCTAGAAGCCCAAGTGTGCAATTTTTCTTCCTTTTAAGGACCCACCATACATCTTCTGATTCAGATTCTCCGACAAAGATGTCATCGCCGGACATTTCT